>VMDR010004234.1:0-62874 GCA_007922815.1 Macrotus californicus
CAGGCAAGGACAAGTTTGCTTGTTGCGCCCCCATCTGGTGGGTACCTTTCCCACATTCCTTAGACTATATCCCTTTTGAATCCCAGCTCTGTGTGAAAGCCTGTATTAGATTTACCAGACTAGGTGAGCCCCCAAATTTATCTCCCACATCACACTCAGCTTTCAAAAACTGAAGCTCATGGTCATCAGTTCTCGGCATTTACCTTCAGGGGGAACAGGCTTCTGTGTTGGCTTCCCGACCTGGATTCCCTGTTAATTGTTATTGTGGTTGTTATTGCTCCTTCTCTTCCTCTTCTTTTTCTTTTTTTTTTTCCTGAATATTCATTATTTTCTTGTCCTCTCAGCTTCTCATTTAAAACCCTTTTTAAAACATAATTCATCCAATAATGTAGCAACCCTTCTTCTGGGTATCTTCCCTAAAAAGTTGAAAACATTTATTTGCAAAGACATAGGCACCCCTATGTTCACTGCAGCACCATTCATGGTGGCCAAGACATGGAGACAACCAAAGAGTTTCAACAGATGATTGGATAAGGAAGCTGTGGTACATGGATACAGTGGAATGTTACTCAGCCATCAGAAAAGATAAAATACTGCCATTTGTGACAACATGGATTGACCTTAAGAATACTATGCTAAATGAAATAAGTCAATCAGACAAAGCAAAGGACCATACAATTTCGCTCATGTGTGGGATATAAAACTGAAACTCATAGGCACAGACGACAGTATGGCGGTCACCAGAGAGAAGGGTGTGGGAGGTAATAAAGGGTAAAGGGGGAAAATATATGGTGACAGAAGATGATTTGACTTTGACTGGTGAACACACAGTGCAATACACAGACCATGTATCATAGAAATGCACATTGTAAACCTATATAATCTTATTGACCAACATGACCCCAATAAATGTAATAAAAACATAAACATAACAAAAACAATTTACCTAGTTTTTTAAAAATAATTCTCTTCTAGAATCCAATTCAGAGTGTCCAGTACATCAAACTCCCTGGACAAAGTCTGAAAGCATTTTTGGGTTGCGGCAGCTGCCCTGATGGATCTGTGATCATACCGTCTACACACCTGGGTCCCACAAGTACTGCAGTGACTTCCCAGCCTTGCTTCATGCCCCTTCACCTCCACCAACCCCAGACCATTTTGGGGTTGTGGGTGATGCCAAGTGCCTCTTACTTTTGTTTATGGGGAGCCCCGAACAGTACTGAAATGACAGAAATAATGGCTGTTCTTCAGGTCATCTTCCAATGTGATAACAAAGACACCTTACTGCAGTGTGCACCTACTGCGTGCCAGTCATTATGCTGAGTGCATACTCCCACCTTATTTCCATGACAACCTGATGTAGAAACATAATTACGATCATATTCATTTAAAATACGAAGAAACTGAAGTCTAAGTAATTAAGTAAATCGCCCAAGACCACCAGCCAGGCAGTATTGAAGTTTGAACCCCAGGCTGTGTCTGACTCAGGATCAGAGCTGTTGACTGACCACTGTGCGTCCGGTCTGAGTGATGGTTCCTTGGCCATGACGACCAGCAGCCATGGGAAGCGCGGAGTGGTACAGGCAGGAATGCGTGGCTGAAGGGGCTTAAAAGGTCATCCATCCCAGAGCACTTTCAGCCTGCAGAAGCCCATAAAGCTAAAGATTCATCCTTTTAGGTGAACACATTGTGTTTTTAACCCTTTACTTCTGGGAATGGCAGTGTAGAATGGCTGGCAATACAAGAAGGAAAGAAAACAATCATTTATGTAGCACCTCTCATGTTCCAGACTGAGCTGGGTGCTTCCTCATCCGCCCTCTAAAGCGGGTATTCTTGCCACATCTGCAGATGGAGCAACTGAAACTCTGAGTAGTTGAAGTGACTTACCCTGCGTGAGCCTGGGGTTCAGACCAGCACTGTCTGATTTCAAGTCCCCCTGTCTTCTATGTAATACTGAAGATGATGGAACAATGGAGTGAGACACTAGCCTTAAGGTTGTGTGGGAGAAAAGCAGAGACCAGCCAAGCCGGTCAGAGAATGTCAGCCAGTGCCACCAGGGCACGTACTGACAGGAAAAGAAAGGTACTAAGGACTGGGCTTGTCTGGAGGAACCGTTTGGAGCCTGCTCACCCTACTGTCCCTGGCAATAAGAAAATTGGCACTCAGACCCCCTTGAATGGGCTTTTGGAGCTTAAACCCTTCCCAGTCCTACAGCAGTAAGGACCTGGTGCTGGTAGTGGTGGAGGTATTGAGAACCCCTAGAAGTCAGTATATAACAGTGTCTAAGACCCTCCCCTGTAGTGGACGGTGCAGTGCTGAGTTATGCAGTAGCTCTGACGCTTGAACAGTATGGGGACAATGGTAAGTATATAGATTGTGTTAAATATACAGCTTTTGTTAACTGCTTTGGAAGCCTTAAAAAGATAATCGTCTACAAAACTCTGATAAAAGAAATCAAAGGAAAACTAAATAAATGCAGCAGGATTCCACGTTCATGGGTAGAGAAACTCAGCATTTTCAAGATATCAGTTCTTCTAATTTGATCTATTTAATGCAACTTCAATCAAAATCCCAGCAAGTTATGTCATGCATATTGACAAACTGATTCTGAAGTTTATGTGGAGAGGCAAAGACCCAGAACAGTCAACGTGATATTGAAGAAGAACAAAGTCAAAAGACTAACACTACTCAGCTTCGTGATTTACTATGAACCCTGACGGCTCAACGGGTTGAGCATTGTCCTACAAAGCAAAAGGCCATCGGTTTGATTCCTGGTCAGGGCACCACCAGGTCCCTGGCTGGGGACGTGTGAGAGGCAACCGATTAATGTTTCTCTCGCACATTGATGTTTCTCTCCTTCTCTGTCTCCCCCGCCTCCCCTGTTTCTAAAAATATGTAAATAAATTATTAGAAGAAGATTTACTGTGATGCTACAATAATCAGGACAGTGAGGTATCAGCAAAAGAAAAGACAGGTGGATCAGTGAGACAGAATAGAAGGGCCAGATAGAGACCCACACAAATATAGCGGTACCTCGGTACCCGTCACTAATCCGTTCTGGAACTCAGGACAAGTCCCAAAACTGATGAGTACTGAGCAAGCGATGAGTGATGAAACATTTTTTTCTTGTCAAAATGTGATGGGTACAGGGTTTGACAAGTTCTGAAGTGGACAGGTACCAAGATATGACTGTATAGTCAACTGATCTTTGACAAAGGAGCAAAGGCAACAGAATGAAGACAGCCTTTT
This sequence comes from Macrotus californicus, assembly GCA_007922815.1. Lineage (NCBI taxonomy): Eukaryota > Metazoa > Chordata > Mammalia > Chiroptera > Phyllostomidae > Macrotus > Macrotus californicus. Next base: position 3,250 of record VMDR010004234.1, read on the forward strand.
TGACAAATGGTGCTTGGAAAACTGGACATCTACAGCCAAAAAAAATGTATCTAGACACAGACTTTCCATCTTTCACTAAAGTTAACTTAAAATGGATTACAAAGATAAATGTAAAACACAAAAACTCTAAAATCCCTGAAAGATAGTACGAGAAAAAGATGGGATGACCTTGAATTTGACGATGACTTTTTACTTGCAACGCCAAAGACGCGACCCATGAAAGAAATGATCGGTACACTGGACTGCATTAAATTAAAAGCTTCTGTGAAAGATACTGTCAAGAGAATGAGATGATAAGTCACAAGTGGGAGAAAATATTTACAAAAAACATATCTGACAAAGGACTGTTACCCCAAATTACAAAGAACTCTTAAAACTCATCAATAAGAAAATGAACAACCTGATTAAAAATGGGCCAAAGAACTTAATAGATACCTCACCAAAGAAGATATACAGATGGCAGCAGACAAGCATTTGAAAAGATGCTCCACATCATATGTCATCAGGGAAATGAAAATTAAAACGAGATACCCCAGAGACCCATTGGAATGACCAATACCCAGAACACGGACAACATTAAATGCTGACAAGGACGTGGAGCAATAGAAACTCTGATTCATTACTGATGGGAACGCAAAGTTGATGCAGACACTGTGGCAGACAGTTTGGCAGTTTCTTACAAAGCTAACCATACTCTTACCTTATGCTCCAACAATCACACCCCTTAGCATTTACCCAAAGTAGTTGACACTGGACGACACTGGACTACATTCCAATGTACACACGAAAATTTGTGCACCTTTTTATAGCAGCTTTATTTGTTATTGTCAAAGCTTAGAAACAACCACGATGCTCTTTAGTGGGTGGGTGGATAATGGACTGTGTTACGTCCAGACAATGAAATGCTTTTCAGTGGTACAAGGAAATGGGCTCTCAAGCCAGGAGAAGACATGGAGGAAACTTAAATGCATATTTACTAATGGAAGAAGGCAATCTGAAAGGTCTCCGTTCTGCGTGATTCCAACAATATGACACTCTGGAGAAGGCAACACTGTGGAGACAGTAAAAGAGGCCTGGGCAGGGCGTGGCAATGAGGAGACAGAGCACCGAGGATACTCAGGGCAGTGAAACCACTCTGTGTGATGTTATCACAGGGCATATCTGCCACTAAACATTTGTCAGAACCCATAAAAAATAGGACACCAAGAGTGAATCCTAATGTAAACTATGGACTTTGGGTGACAATATGTGTCAACACGGTTCATTAGTTATGACAAACGTGCCACTTTCGTGCTATTTGTTGATAGTGGGGGAGGCTGTGTATGCGTGGGGTACACAGAGTATCTTGGAACTCTGTGCTTCCAGGTCAGTTTTGCTGTGACTCCAGCTGCTCTAGAATTAGTCTATTTGAAGAAAGAAAGGAAATAAAATGGCAGGCCCAGATGAGATAGTGGTCAACTCAAGGCTCCCTGTGAAAGCCCGGGCGTCTCTGTGGAGACTCTCATCCCTTTTACCCACAGAGCTCCTGGGCTAACAGGCCCCACATGAAGGTGGCAATGCTCGGAGGGCAAGTCTCCCACACCAAAGTCAAAGTCTTCATAGAAGGAGTGAGACGCTGAGCTACGGAGCAGGGACACTGGATGACCAAATCTGAGAATCTGGAACCCACAGATGCCCTGAGTCCCCAGGGCTAGAAGCTCCCATCTACTTTTTAGAGAAAAGTGGCCTCCCTCGGTTTAGAGACTACATACAAAGCTCACCTGAAACCTCCCAGAATGATTTTGACCTTCTCAAGATCTTTCCCCGCCATCACTGGCTACCTTAGGCCAATAGCCAGGGTGAGGACTCAGCACAGCCCAGGCAGAGAAACACAGTCCCTTCTCTGGGAGGGGATAGCTCACATGTCTTGCAAATGAATGCCTGCAAGACCCATGGGTACACGTATGGGAGTAGATCTCGAATCTGGGCTCACTACAGTTGGTTAAAGATAAGGTTGAATATCTTTTATACTTATTGACGTGGGAGCATGTCATAACACAGGGTTCGGGGCATTGGCAAGGATCTTTGGGGCCAGCCCTAACACACTGCTAACTCCTTTTGAGGCTGGACTCAGCGAAGGCCTATGATCAGGAGGTAGAGACGCTGGGATGTTTGTATGATATTGAGGAAGGGGTAGAATTCTCAGGAAGGTGAGAATGTTAGAATGGATGCATCCTGTGAAATGTCCACTTGGTTTCCCCCACAGCCCACTCCCATTCTGAGGCATAGCACAGGACAGGGGACCACCGGCATCTACTAGTGGTGGCTCTTCTCCGCAGGACAGGGTAAAAGTAGGAGATGAGGCCGTGGAACTGAAATCCTCAGAATCCCTCATGGGGTAATGGGATTCCAGAAAGGCTGACGCTAAGGAGAACATTTAATCAGCAACAGCGAGGTAGATAATTACTGTAACAGGCAGCAAGGCTGGAGTGGCAATCAGGCTGCCCTGACCTGCGGGGATCATCATAATTGCTAATTGATCACGCTGTTCCCGGGGGCACGATAGATCGCCAAAAATAAATAAATAAAAAACACTGAATGCTAACAAGCAGAGGCTGCTCTCAGCTGCCACACTGAAATACGATGTGTCTGCATACAGTTTCCAGATCTAAGTCACTTCACAAGCCTGGGGCCCCACATTGAAGAGGAGGCCCAATCTCCTCCAGAAACGACCCTGTAATGCCATCACAAGTATATATGATAAACCATTTCCTGATCCCTTCCCTAAGAGTCCTGCATCCAGTTACTATGGTAACTGTGCACCAGGAAAGGAGAACACCCAGACTCTTCAAGAGATTCTGGATGGGGGTCTGAGCTGGCACTGATACAAGAGGAGCTGAAATGCCACTGTGGCTACCCGCTGGGACTTCTGGAGAGGAAGAACCACAGGGTGGTAGTAGGAGTGGACCCTTGAAGACCATGCCCTTGGCCTCCTCCGCACAGGCGATCACGATGGTGTGGGCCTCAGACCTGTGACAACCAAGTGAGATGCCCATGGGAGAAAACCATGTAATCACCTTGGCCAGGGATAAGGGTCCATGTACTTTATAGGTTACAAATAAGAGAGCTGGTCCCTAAACCAATAATAATAAAAAAAAACAAAAAAAACAAAATAAGAAATATTGAGGAAACATCTCTGGGGCCTCAGCAGGTCTGAGAAACTCTACCTAGTTCCAACTGTCATCTCACAAAGACCTTCGAAGTGACTCCCTTTACCTACTACAAATGTCCAACTTGTTTCTGCCGGTAGGCACCTTCCAAGTTCCCAGGTACACACGGCCCAGCACTAAGGGGCCCTACATTACTCTTGCCTTGGGACAATCCATGGACTACCCCTTCCCCCACACACTGCTCTTCTCCCACACAGTCTGCCTTCGGCCGTCCCCAGACATGCCCTCTGTGTCCTGTGGGCCAGGCAGGAAGGGGGAAGGAGGCCACGAGACCCAGGCTGTCCGTCCAGGCTGCAGGCTCCGTGTGGTCAGAGCCGAGCCAAGGCCCAGTTGGGCCCAGAGTGCATCCTGCGGGCGGGTATCTGCTGCTGCGTTCTCCAGCCCGGTGTTTGGCAGAGCCCGTGCCGTTTCTTCAAACTAATAATGAAAAAAGAAAAGCCCTCAACAAATGTGCAGTGAAATGAATCTGCAATTAATTTTAAATAAGCTTAAAATCCCATCGAAATGCCCTCCCTTGGTATTTTTATGGGAAATGGTTTTCGCTAGATATGCATACCATAAAGATCCCGAAACATATGACAGACAAAATCCTCTTAGGCATGCTAAAGGATAATTTGGTTTTTCTCAAAGCTACATTAAAAAAAAAAAAATAAGGGATAGAAATAAGCCAGCTTTTAAGGAAATATTAACCACTAACCTATAAACTATCCCAAAAAGCAATCTCCCTACTCAGGAAATTTAGCATATGGTTCTCTGAGCTTAACCCTTTAGCTTTTCTGCATCTTTATGCATCTCTCATGTAGGCCAAATCACTTTAAATCCCTCATCACAAGGAGCCTCAGAAGGCCTTTTCTCCTGGATCTAAAACCAGCACGGGCCCGAAGGCCAGAAGGGCCACCCTCCTCCTGGATGGTCTGGCTGCAGGTCGTCGCAGGGGCCAGGAGGGCAGCCATTCCAATGCTTTCTGCTCCACCCCTCCCAGCCCCCCACTCTGGGACAGTCTCCAGATCCAGTTCCCAACCCCAACGCCCCTCTCTGATCCAGGGCCAAACCGCAGCTCCAATAATAACACAGAGGCCCAGAAGATGAAAAGCTGAAGTCCTTCCCCTTCCAGCTGAAATCAGGTGTGATGTTGGCTGGCCTGGGGTGGGGGGGGGCAGGGAAGGTCCCAACTCCAGTGGCCAGATGAAGGCTCTCGAAAGCAACTACCGGAAAACGCACCCCATGTGGGGCCAGATGCCCCGAACTTTCACTTATTTTGCTATAAATGAGCATCCTGGGGCAAAATAATTTCTTCCTTTAAAGAAAATCATAGTCAAAGGCCAAAGAAGAGAAGGATGAGGAGAGAGAGAGGAAGTGAAGGAGAGGGGGCAAAGGCGCAGAAGGAGGCGCCTCTTGGTGGATAGGCCAAGGCTTCCCAGGAGCTCAACCAGCCCAGATGGAGCTCTCTGCTTGCAAACTCCCACTTTGATCTTTGCCTGGGGAGCAGCGGTGGAAGCCTGGCCTAGACTTCGGGCTGACGCTGTGCCCGCAGCAGGGAGGCAGCCATTGTGGTGGGTTGCTGGCCTCCTGGTGGGCTGGAAGGCTCCAAGGGAGGTGTCCAAATTACAGAGTAAGGCCTGGGTGGTGGGGGGGGGAGTGGTGCAGACTGCAGGCTGATTTTAAAGATTGCTCCTACTTCCTCCTGCCTCAGTGGTGGCCCAGGTACAGAGATTTGAGAAGGCAGCCTCAGCCGAGCCTGCCAGGAGACCTTTGATCTTATCTTGTGATCTCAGGGCCACATATATTTGGAGCTTCTGGACTCAGCTTCAAAACGAAAGCCAGATGCCCTGCCAAGCCGCTCCTGCCTGGTCAGTTCAAGTGGATGGCACCACGGGTTGAGGCAGGGCATGTGGCCACCGGCCCTGAAAGGGGTGTTTTCTGCGGTGACCAGACATGGCGATGAAGAGGACAGCCCAGGATCTTTCCTCCTTGCCTTTGGTAACAGCTCACTCAGGTTGGGAAAGGTGGCCTTCCCAAGGGCTCAGCCGCCTCCCGGGTGCGGAGCCGCCCTCTGGAGCCCAGCACATTCAGCAACAGAGCAATGCTTGCTCCGCCACACCCCCCCACCAAGGTGAAGAGAGTGGCTGGGGGACTCATTTGTTCAGCTGGCACTTACTGAGCACTCACTGTGTTCCTAACATGGCTGTAAGCACTGGGAGCATAGCGAAGAAAGAAGAGGTGTTTTGTCTTCTTGCAGTCCCAGGGCAGGAATCTGCAGTCTTCAAAAATCAGCCAGTCTAAATCTAACTCAGTCTAAAGATGAGAGACATCAGGCAGAGGTGTCCAACCTGTGGCCCACGTGCCGCATGCGTCCCAGGATGGATATGAATGTGGCCCAACACAAAATCGTAAATTTACTTAAAACATTACGAGATTTTTTTTTGTGAGCACATGCCACAATGTATTTAATGTGCGGCCCAAGACAACCCTTCTGCTTCCAGTGTGGCCCAGGGACCAGAGCATTTCACCTGCTGCAGGGAGCCTACAGAAAAAGGGAGATTATCAAGGAGAAAAGAGGGGTTTACTGAAGGAAGAAAACAATACTTCAGGTGAGGACGTAGGATCCTGAGTGGGAAAGAGGGCTGGCCTTCAACGCAATGAGAGAAACTTCCTCCGTAGAGACACTCTCTGGATGTTCAAAAGTGGCAAAGCTCCTGGGCCACAGGGCTTGCATCAGGGAGCTGTGAGAGATCAAACAGGAGGAAGCCAAACTGCTTAGAGCTTTGAGTGCCAACCCAAGGGGATTAGACCTCCTCCCGCAGGCACTGACTGGCAGGGCCGAATGCTTCCAGCCAGGGCATCACACCAGAGCAAATATCTGAGGGAGGCCCAAATCAAGTGCATGAGAAGGAGCACCGTTATCGGCACAGCGGCCAGGTGCACGGCTAGGTGTTGGGCTGGCGTCAGAATTGGGTCAGGGCCTTGGACTAAAGAAAGAGGAGATGATGGACGGGGCCCCACTGTTGGGTTCAGATGGATCTGGGTTGAAATCCTGCAGATAAATAACTGTGAAACTTGGGGGAAGTCATTCAACTTTCTGAGTTTTCTCTGTAAAGTGGGAAGAATAATTGTTCCCCTTGGAACGGATGTTGAAAAGATTCGATGAGATTACATGCTTCGTCTAGTACATAGTAAGTACTAATTAATAGTAGCTACTAAATCATAATTTCTGCACGAGGGGCCTGGATCCACATTTTTAATGGACTCAGGGAGGTGATTCTAGTGTTGGTTCCTGGGGCCTTTAAAGTGACCTGGCAGACAGTGGGCACTTAATAAGTATTTATTGAATAGATAGATGAAAGAAAGAAAGAGAGAAAGAAAGAAAGAAAGAAGAAAAAAGGGGAGAAGAAGGAAAAGATAGTTAGTGTCTTAGTCCACTCAGGCCACTATAACAAAATACCACGGACTGGTGCACAAAGACAACAGAAATTTATTTCTCACACTTCTGGGGGCTGGGGGTCCAAGATCAAGGCACCAGCATGGTTTGGTGAGAGCCCTCTTTGGGGTTCACAGCTGGTGCCTTTTCGCTGTGTCCTTCCTTGCATGGCCAGAGGGGCTAGGGATCTCTCTGAGGCCCCTTTTATAAGGGCACCAATCCCGTTCATAAGGGCTCCATCCTCATGACTTAAGTACTTCCCAGGGGCCTCACATCCTAATACTATCTCCTTTGGGGATTAGGATTTCAACATAAGAACTTTCAGGGGGTGGGGGACGAGTATTTATACCATGATAGGTGAACGAAAGAGAAGGGGGAGAGGGAGGGAGAGAGAGCACATTGCTACGTAGACAGAACTAAAATTTTACAGTCTCAATTTGAAACATTAAAATTTAGAACCTTCTTTATGAGACCTAGCCGTGCTCCTGTAAGTAACAATGCCTAGTGAGTGAATCATTTCCCACTTCGGAGGGGAAAAAAAAACAAAAACAAAAAGCAAGGCCAGGCCCCATAATCACGGAGTCCAGTACCAGGCAAAGCCAAATGAGCCACAGACTAATTGCATGCAGACTTGTTCCCTCCTAACAGGACAGTTGGGGTTTTCAGCAACGCACTTGCAAAACTGATCAGCTTGAAGCAAACATTCCACCTGCAAGCAGAACAATTCTGTTGGGCCTCATTTTGTGGAATCCACTTCAGGATCAGTTTCATGTCTGCAGACCAAGATATGCCAACCACAGAGCCCACACACCCGAGAGAGTCCATACCGTGGCCCCAAACCCCGCCAAGGCCCGTGCTGACCCAGGCAGGAAGAGCCACTTCGGAGCAGGCCCCTTGCAGGGGTCCGCCAGTGCCTTATCCTTCACCTAATTTATTAATGCCTGAAAACCAAGGCTTTGGAACGGTCCTGATTTCACTGCTTCCTGCCTGCCTGGCAACTCCCCAGAAGTTTAAGTAAGCCAAAATTTAAGTAGATGGGGAGGGGGTGGTTAGAGGAGTTGGGAGATGATGAGGAAAGAAGTCCAAGAAAGAAAAAAAAAAAAACCAGCCTGCCTGACATTTTATTTCGGGAGAGTCGTTTGTTACGTTATTAAAGCTCCCTGTCTCATCATTCTCGGTGAAGGTCAGTTTGAATATTTGACTTTTCATCAGCCCTGATCTCCGGTCGACACCCCTCCCCCCTGCAGAGCAGGGGTTTTGAAAGGTTAGTGGCAGACAGCCTCAACACCACAGCCTCTTAGGGGTTTGGAAACCCGACTGCCTCTCCCACTTCATCTCTCTGAGCAGTGGGTGTTTCCCGGGAAGCCGAGCCTCCCCCTGTTCTGTGTGGGCCCCGGGGGCTACGAGGGATTCTTTCTTTTTTTTTATTTTTTTTTTTATTTTTCAGTGAACAAGACATTTTGAACCTAAAGCTGGGACATTAATAAAATCTGCATACGAATGGAGATCTGCCTGAAATTTATAGGCTCGATTTGGAAGAGTTATTGTTCCCGCAGCTATTTTCTGCTGACCGTGTCAGGTCGTCAGGGCATGGTAAGGTGGGTCGGGGCACTTTTAAGAGATCAGAAAAACTAGCTGGAGCCCTGGTGAGGCCTGGTATAAAGCTTCAACATACTTCTCAGTTTCTGTTTGAGTGTGGCAGCCCAGGGTGGTAGCAAATCCACCTGGGGCTGGAACGCTAGCCCGCCCACCAACTCGCTGTGCGACCTCTGGACCTCAGAGTGCTCATCTGTGAGCTGGTGGGAGAGGGTGCCTGATTCTTGAGGGCACGTAAGGAAAATACAGAACAGACCGTGTGGGATGCCTGGCCCGGCCCCTGACACAAGGTGGCGCTCAACCCAAATGGGCTCCTCCCTCCCACCTTGGCCTTCTTCCTAGGAGCTGGGAGCGGTCAGGACAGGTCCCTCTGAGAAGAGGCTCACCGCTCAGAAGAGGTCTCCTCCCAAGGTTTTGTCCCTGCATAAACTCAACAAGCAAAGACTCCTCTGAAGCTCAACAAAGAAAATGTCTCTGTGTCCTCGCCCTTGGCCATAGCAGTTTCAGTATCAGCTTCTTGCTTTATTTATATCAAGAGAGACTAAGGCATTGGAATTTACGTTCCTGCGAAGGCTAGAAGGTATGATCAATACCTGCACAAAGGACGGGCACATTAACTTTCAAGAACTTGAGGGATCTTTCCCACAGAGTAAATGGACACATATATTTTTCTTCCCTGAGAAGACCTCCGCACACACCACTCGGTCCTTGCTGGCATCCATTCCAACAGTGGGTGTTTATTTTTAGGACACAAGTATATTTTTCTCTTCAGAAAAAGAAGTTCCAGAATTTATGAAAATCTGTTTAGACCAGGCGTAAGATCTCCCATGTGGTGCCATGGTTGCCCCACTCACCCACCCCCTGCAGGAGCCTCCCCCGTTAGACCGCCCTCTGCCTACAATTTGTGCACCGTGGACCCAGTACTTTGGGTTAAGCACACCCTTTCACTTGGCTCCTGGGGGGTTAGAGAGCCTAGTAGTTGCTAATGACCAGGTAGCAGGAGTAAATCTCTACCTGTAACCATTTAACATGCAAAAAATAGAATGGTAATTTTTTCCTGGAAGGATTCAGGACTCATTCTAGACCCCTGAGTCCCGAATCCTTTCCGAATTTCTTCCCATTCTCCTGATTCCTGCTCCACTCTCCGGGGTCTAGCTGAAGTTCTGGCTCCTTATGCTCATGAGACTTGGGTGGGAAGTGGGCCCCACTGCTGGGTGTCTACCTCACTTGCCTGATCCAGTCCTCTGGTGATCCAGTCCTAGGTGGCTTCACATCTTCCCTAAGATAAGGTACGCTTGTGCTGACCGTCTTGGTGCCTGGGTCCCAGTAAGAAGTCTCTCTGGTGTTTGAGAGTAGGGGGCTAGACCCCAGGGCCCCCATAGGCCCAACTTCTCTCAGCACTGCCAGATTGCTCTCCCAGACCACTGGACCAGCACTCCCACGACTCCTGGTGCCTCATGGCCCCCCCAACACTTGGCATTGTCCAGCTTCTTAGTTTTTGTCAATGTGACGAGTGTAAGGTGTATCTACCTCATTTTCGCTTCAGTTTTTCCTTTCTGTGATCGCCATTGGCATTCAGCGTTTCCTCACGTACTTGACATAATCAGGTTCCCTTCTGTGAATTGCCTGTTCCTGCCCTTCGCCCATTTTTCTAAATTGTGCTTGCTCTTTTTATTGTTGATTTTCAAGAATTCTTTGTATATCTGAATATCACTTTATTGCTATTCTCTCCAACTTTTTATTAAAAAAAATTTTAAGTTAACAAAAAACTGATGTGAACATCATAATAAATTTACCAATTGTTAATATTGTTCCATGTCTGCTTTATTTATCTCTCTCTCTCTCTGATATAAATATATAGACACATAAATGTATTTTGATGAAACTTTTGAAGGTAAGTTGCTGACATCCAGACACTTCACCACTAAATATGTCGGTACGAATCTCCTAAGAACAAGGACATTCCCCTCCATAAGTCATAATGCAACTCCCCCACTCAATAAATAAATTTAAACTGTATACAACACTAATGTCAAATGTAGGGTTTATATTCAATTTTCCCACTTGCCCCAGTAATTTTTGACATTGTAAAAAATACCTCCCAACCCGTCATAGATTTATTAATGTCATCAATGAAGGTGATTTAACAAAATCTTTAATTTTGATATCAGCAAATGCATTCATTTTTCTTCCTAGTGAGAGGGATTTGAGGGTCTCATTTAAGAAGTTTTTGTGATCCCCCAAAAGTGAGGATGTCTTTTAACAATTTTTCCCGTTAGCTTTACAGTTTCACCTTTCAAATCTAGGTCTTGAATCTAAGTGGGGCTCACCTTTGCCTAGGGTAAGAGTAGGATTCAGCCTTCTCTTCACAGAGTGAGCCAGGGCTTCCAATGCCACCCAGTAAACTCACGGTCACCCCAGGTGGCTGTGGCACTCTGCTCTCCATCAGCTGCCTGCGTACGGGGGTCGGTTGTCAGGCTCCCTTTCCTGCTCGTGTTCGCCTGTGCCACGTGCTTTCACTTCTTCCTGTCTAACCAATCAAGCTCTCTCTCTGCTCTTATTTTCACACTTGACAACTCTCTGGGGCCTTTGGTTAGATTTAAGTTCCTCGTTCTGCCCATAGCCAGCCCCTGTAGTAACAGCTGGCTTGTGACACTAAAGCAGCAACGTTACAAATGTGGGTTCAGGGTCTGAAAACTCATTTCAGACGCCACAAAAATGCCACCATGTGTCCTGAAAGTAGACAAATTAAAGCAAGTGTCTGTGAAGAGATTGAGAGTCCCACTCCACAAGTTCAATGTGCAAATAAGAACACTTCTTCTACTACCTCAAAACTGAACAGAGTTTCTTTTTGTAACCCCTATTCGGCTGGGGTAATAGAGACTTAACTTCCGATCATTTGGGGGACTCTTCCCACTTTCTTGGGGGAGGTATTAGAGTCCCAAAGGACTTACAGAGAACCAAAGCTTCAAAGGAAGTGGGAGATCTGTTAAGTCCTTGAGATTATTAAGACAGACAGGTGTCATTAGGTGTCCATTGTCCCATCTAGTTCTTAGTCAATGGTCCCCAAAGGCGTCTCTCTGTTCCTTTCCTGGGCTCCTGGCACTGTCTGTGGTTGCCTGAAGGGGAGAGAGAAATACTGTGAGACTCCGTCTGCCCGGATGCTCCACACAACCATTGGTTCTCTGGGGCCTTCTTGCCTCTCAAAACTCTACCAGGAAAACTGGGCACAGGGGCTACAGATCCCACAGACCTGCTCGGTTACACTAGGGCTTGTTCTCCTCTCCTTGGGACCACCAGAGTCCCTCTGTGTTGGTCAGGGTTCCCCAGAGAAACAGAACCCGCAGGATGTGGGTGTATATGTGTATTTATTTATTTAAGGAATTGGCACACATAGTTATGGAAGCTGGAAAGTCCAAAATTTGCAGGGTGGAATGGTGAGCTGAAGACCAAGAGAGCTGAGGTTCCAGTTCGAGTCTGACAGAAATCTTCCGTAGAGCTAAGAAGAGATGTTTCCGATGAACTCCAAAAGCAGTCTACTAGAGAATTCTCTCTTGCTCGGGGGGACCGCTCTTTTCGTTCTATTCAGGCTTTCAACTGATTGGATGAAGCCCACACACGTCATGGAGGGCAGTCTGCCCACCAACGTAAATAAATGTTCATCCCGTCCAAAGCAGCCTTACAGAAACACCGGAGTGACATCTGACCACATGCCCGGGCACAGCGGCCCAGCCGAGATGACACAGGGAACGAACCACCACTCTGTCCTTGGTTAGCGCTGGATCAATCAGGAGCCAGTCAAGTAATTTAACAGAGGATTGACTTAATGAGATACAATTCACAGATCATTAAATTCACCCTTTTGAAATGTACCACTCGGTGGTTTTTCGTAAATTCAAAGGTTGTGCAGCCACCACCACCCTCGGAGGCCAGAACATTTTCCTCGTCCCGAGAAAAGTAATCCTGTGGTCATTAGCAGTCAACAGGAGAGTTAAACATCGGGAGTTGGCAGCACAGAACAGGGAACAAAGGACTGAAAAGGCAGAAAAGGAACAATGATGGCACACAAACACGTAACTGCCGAAAACAGCTCCCACATCCAGGGCTGGGGGAACAAAAGGACGATGTTGGGGTTACCGGAACGCCGGCCCTGGAGGAGGGGTCTCACAGAGCTGGGACTCGGATCTCTGAGGAGTGTGAGCTAAATGCTATTGCACCACAGGAGCTCAGAGGACAGGCCTCTCGAAGAGTTACCCTAATAGAGAGAGATGGGCTGGTTGGTCGCGGGAACATCAAGAAACTCTGGGAACTGACCGGCTCTGCTGCCAGAATAAAGCCGACAAGACCAGCAAGCTCACAGGAGGGTATGCACCTCCACTCCCCACCCCCCCACCCCCGTCTCCCTTCAGCGCTCCCTATCAGCAGCACCTCATGGGGAGTCACTGGCAACAAGCAAAGTCACAAGCTGCAGCTTCGCCATTGTGAAGCAGACTACAGAAGAGCCGTGAGGAGCTGGAACATGGTAGCTTAATAACCCCCCATCTCCCAACACTCTCTGCAGATCCCCAGCCCAGGGCGGGGGGCAGGGGGCGGGGGCATTTCTTTATCTGGAGGTTGGAGGACAGGGATGACAGAAGTCTTGTTCTACCCATGATATTTCTTCCAAATAATTTGTATCTGTTGCAAATATTTTTGTGCTATGTCCTCTACCTGGTCCTAGTACCAGTTACCATGATCTCCAGAGATGCCTGGGCATGGAGACTGGGCTGTCGTGGGGTGCAGGGGGGCAGGCAAAGGATGGCAAAGGACAACTGTGTGGGTGCCCAAGTGGACCGGACCACACTGCACGTGGCGCACCCATGAGACTGACGAAGGCTCCGCCCAGGTGAGCTGGGCCCTGGGACCTAATCACACTCACGCACATGCAGCACTGCACCTGCTTTAACCCAGAGGTGCCTTCTCTGGTTGAATAAAGACCCCAGCACCAGCCTTCGTGGACGGAACTGCTCTCCTTTCAGCACAGAGAGCTGGTTCATACGGGGGCGGTGGAGCCTCAGAAAGGCTGGCATGACCCTCGCTCAGATGTCAGCACTCACAAGCAAGAGTGGATTGTGTGGGCCCCGGCCGGCCCGCCAGTGCTGCTCCTCCCGCTGCCCTGCGTCCTGACTACATCTTCGGCAAGTAAACACCAACTTACCCAAGCAGTGTCTGTGGGGGCTTTCCTCTAACCCAAGTCCACTGCTGGCATTTGTCTCTGCCGTGTCGTGGGCGCAGTTCCCAGCAGCCCAAAGGCTCAAGTTTTGAAGTGCGGAGCCCTGGAGGGAGGAGTCCCTTCTGTCCCTGCGTGTGTGCTCGCCTCGCCTGGCCCGAGAGAGCCAGCACACAGCGAACGGCCTCGTCACTCCAAAGTGGAAAGTGGGTGGGAGAGAGACGGGCTACAGGGGCTCGCTTTAACCTTTAGATTTTGTGACGTTACGTTCGTTCAGTTCGCAAAAAGATGAGCAGCCACAAGTGAGCATCCGTGTAGCCACCACCAAGGCCAAGAAACAGGACGTCGTGTCCCCAGAGGTCTCCCTGTGCCCCTCGTGTCACCAACATGCCCCTGCTCACCAGAATTGGGCTTCCTGGGCTCCCTGAGTTACGTGGACAATAATTCAAAATTTTCCCTCCCCGCCCCCATTCCCAAATTTCTTTTTGCAAGATTTGGAAGGCAGAGGTGAGATAGCAGTAGCAGAAAGCAGTGACTCTCTGAAGGTCGCCGTAGATGTGGTGGCAGATGCCTGCAGAGATCCCTGCGGACCCCAGCTTGTCCTCCTTGCCCTGCCTGCTGAACAGCGACCCCGGCTCACAACCGGACGTTGGCTGCAAACTCAAACACACGAGCTTCTGCAGACTCCTGCCTCCGCCAGCAGCTGGTGCTCCTGTTTCCTGGGTCTCCTGGAAAGCTCCGGCAAACAGTGCTTCATGGGTTTGATTAGCAGCTTTTCTGTCCCTTCCAGCTCCCCGGTCTGGAGCTCTACCGCCCCAGCTTCTCCCACAGCCACATGAGGTCTAGTTAACCCTGCATCCCCCAGTATTCACAGGGCCCCCCTCCTGGGACCCAACGCCGACTGACACCCAGACGCCCACATAGCATTCCTCGCCTCTCTTACAGAGTTCTTACCGACTACGCACACAGCCCTAAACCCTGCAGTTCAGTCTTGCCTGTTTTCCTTTAACGATGCATGAGTGTTGTATTTTGTGCTCAGTTTTGTTTACCCACCGTGTGTCTGCAAGATTCGCCCACGTGGAAGCTGTAGCTTCTTCGTTTTCTTTGCTGTGAGAGTTTCTTTGTCTGAGTAGCTCACGGTTTATTGAGTTCATTGTTCACGGACGTTTATGCCGTCCATTGTGCTGCCGGAGATATTCTTGCCTGTGTCTCGTGTGCACGTGGGTGTGCATGTGGGTCGTGTACACACTTCCGGACAGAATTTCTGAGTCAGTGAGTGTGTGTGTTTTCAAGGTTAGTAAATAACATCAAATTGTTTTTCAAAGTGGTTTTGCCACTTCACATTTCCACCGGCGGCAGAATTAGTATAATCGATCTTTTCGTTTTTTAACCCTCACCTGAGGATATACTGTATTTTGCCGTGTGTAATGCACACCCACATTTTTGGCCCGAAGTTTCAGGGAAAAAAATCTTTCATTTTAATATTTTAATTAAATTATTTCTTTATTTATATTTAGATACTTGTTTTTTGTGTTATAAAGGAATTTTAGCATTTGTTTTTGAACCTACAGATATCACTGCTTTCTAGAGTTACACTTTTAACACATAAGCCTAAATAAAATAATTTAAAACATTTATATAGATACAGAATTAGTACTACCCATATATAATGTGCATCCTTATTTTTTCCTAAAAAATTTGGGCAAAAAGGTGCACATTATACACAGCAAAATATGGTAGTTACTGATTTTAGAGAGGGAGAGAAAGAGACAGGTTCGGTGGCCTGCCATAGGTGCCCCGACCAAGAATGGAACCCGCCACCTTGTGTATGGGACAGAGCTCCAAACAACCAAGCCGCCCAGCCAGGGCTAGCTTTTCATTTTATCCATTCTGGTGGATTGACAGGGGAAGCTCATTTGGGTTTTAAATCACATTGTCTTGGTAATGAGGTTCAGCACATCTGCATGTACTTGCTGGCCGTTTTTTAAATGTCTGTTGTAGTCTCCTGCTCATTTTTCCAGTAGAGGTTGTTTGCTTATTTATTTTTTCATTGATTTGTAAGAACATTTTATGTTCTTAAATATAGGAACCCATTTGAAGTGCACAGTTGAATGAGTGTGGACCTGTGTATACACCGATTGTTGAAAAGAGAACCCTTTCTCTATGATCTTTGTCAAAAAATCATTTACTCGCATGCAGATGGGCGCGTTCCCAGACTCTCCTCTGTGCTGCTGTTCTGTGTGTGTGCACACTCCCGTCTGCTCTATACAGCTTCCTGTAGTTTCGCAGGCAGATATCTGAAGTCCTTCAACTTTCTTTCTTCTTTTTAAAATTGTGTTTGCTAGGAATGGTTCTTTGAGAATGCAAATTTGAAAAATCAGATTGGCAGTTTCTGATTTTGGAAAGACTGTTGTGATATAGATTGGTCTATGGATTCAATATCCCGACTTGGAGAGAACCGACATTTGAACAATGTTGAGTCTTACGATCCATGAACATAGTATGTATGTTTATTAATTCGATGTTTACTTTCTCTCAGCAATGTTCTTTAATTTTCAATGGGCGTGTTTTTATTTTACACAATCCCAAGTGTTTTATGTTTTTGACTTTGTATTAAATGAATGTATTTTATTTTCCGAAGGTTTGCCACGAGTACCTAAAATTACAGTAAGTTTTTGTATAATTGCCTACAGCTTTTCTAAATTCACTTTTGACTTCTATTATCTCACCCCCTTTTTCATGTCTGCAGCATCTGTAGTAGTAACATCTTTTGTTAATTTAGGGTTATTGGGGTGACGCTGGTTAATGACCGTATATAAATCCCAAGTGTACAGTCTGCAATGCATCATCTGTCTACTGATGTGCTCGCCATCAAAGGCTAGCCCTCCTCTGCCGCCACGGATTTGACCCTCTTCACCCTCTTCACCCTCTGCCAGCCTCCTCTGATCATCCCCTTTCTGCTGTCGGTGTCTGTGAGTGTTTTATTTATTCATTTGTTGCTTTCTATTTTATATCCCACATGAAAGAAATCATATGGTTCTTATACTTTTCCACCTAATTTCACTTAGCATGATACTCTCAAGATCCATTCATGTTGTTGCGAATGTCAGTATTTCATCCTCTCGGTGGCTCAGTAGTACTATCAGTGTATGTATGTACCACCTCTTCTTTATCCAATCATCCACCTAAGGACACTTGGGTTGTCTCCATGTCTTGGTTACCTTGTATGATGCTTCAGTGAACATAAGGGTACATGTATTCTTATGAATAAATGTTTTCAAATTTTCAGGTAGATACCCAGAAGAAGAATTACTGGGCCACATGGTAGCTCTATTCTTAATTTTTTGAGGGATCTCCATACTGTTTTCCACAGTGGCTGTACCAGTTTACATTCCCACCAGCAGTGTAGGAGGGTTCTTTTTTCTCCACAACCTCACCATCACTTACCATGAAAATGGTTGAAGATCGCTGGTATATTTAGATTTTCCAGTTCTTCATGATTCGGTCTAGGACAGTTCTATGTGTCTAAGAACTGTCCATTTCTTCTAGGTATCGACTGTGGTTGTGTAGCCTTTCGTAGTATTCTTGTGTAGTTCTTTGTATTTCTGTGGTGGTCACCATAACTTCTCTTTTATTTCTGATTTTGTTTATTAGGGTCTTCTCTCTTTTTTCCTCCATGAGTATAACTCGAGGTTGTCCATTTTATTAGTCTTTCCAAAGAACCACCTCTTTGTTGATTAATTTTTTTCTATCGTCTGTTGTTCTCTATTTTATTCAATTTTGCTCTAATATTTATTATTTCCTTCTTTAATAATTTTGGGCTTCTTTTGTTCTTCTTTTTGTAGTTCTTTAAGATAAATGCTAGGTTGTTTATTCAAGATTTTTCTTGTTCCGTGAAGTAGGGCATTTTCTGTCATTACCACTTTTTGCTTCATCCCAAAATTGTTGATATGTTGGTATCACTGTTCTCATTTGTCTCTATGCATCTTTTAGGATCTTTTTAAATTTTTTCTTCGGCCCAGTCATTGTTTAATAGCAAATTATTTAGTCTCCACATACTTACGGATTTTCCAGACTTTCTTGTTGCAATTGCTTTCCAATTTCAAAGCATGGTGGTTAGGAGAATGTGCTTGGTATGATTTCAATCTTCTTAAATTTGCTGAGGCTAGTTTTTGCCCCCCAAAATTGCCTATCCTTGAGAATATTCCATGTGCACTAGAGAAGAACGTATATTCTTGTGTTCTGAGATCAAAAAACTCAGCCTCACAGAATCTCTAGTCTTGTGCTGGCCAGCTGTGGAAGCTGCAACCCTTTGTACCACTTCTCTGCTCCTGACCTTGGGCCCAGCCTCCACGTGTGTCAGCCACCCAGGCCTGTTCTATCTCTACCCCTTCAGTTTGCCCTCTGGGCGTTGCCCCCAGACTCCGCATTGTTATTGCATCCACTGGGGTCATGGAAAGTACCAGACTGTGCACGTCTTCCGTGTCTGTCCTTTCCTCCCGTCCCATCTGCCCTGTTCACTGCCGTGTTCTTTCTCATGTCTCAACGTGCAGATCTCTCGGATGTGGAGATGGGCTGATGCGTCCAACTGCTGGAGCTTCAACAGGAGAGACCTGGAGGTTCTCTCCCTGTGCCACGCTGCTGGTGTCTGTCCATTTAATCTTGATACTGTTTATTTCTCTTCTGTCCATAATTTTATAATCAGTCTAGATAATGATTAACCAATTGTGTTCCTCTTTTCAAGAAAACAACTTTTGGTCTGGTTGATATTTGTATTATTTGATCTTTTCTATACTGATTTGTGCTTTTGTCTTCATTTTTGTTTTCATTCTACTTACTTTGTGCTTTCTTTTTTGTTTTTCCCTAGCTGTTTAAATCGTCACATTGGGCATTATTTTGGATCTCGCATCTTTTCTATTGTAAGGCATTTAAGGTTATGCCTTTCCCTCTAAACACTGGCTTAGCTAAATCCACAAATGAAGATGTTATATTTTCATGTCATACAGTCTAAAACATTTTCTAACTTTCTTAGGACTTCTTCTTTGACCTATAGAATGTATAGAACTGTGTTGTTTAATTTCAAATATGTGGAATCTTTTCTTGATGCTTTATCATGATTGATTTCTAATTTAATTCAATTTCGGTTAAAGAACATACTCTGAAAGGCCCAAATTCTGAATTTACCTCTACAGATTTCCGTTCTCTGCCAATACTATTCACCATTATGTCAGCTGATTAGAGTCTTCAAGGAGAGTTTTTAAAATAATATTCTGCCTGTTCTTTTTTTACTAGGCTAGGTGGAGAACTAACCCAAATCACCCAGTTCCTCATTACCAGATGTCACTGTAGTTGCTTCCACAAATCCTCAGACAACAACCAATCATTTAGCATAAAAGCTATGCCATAAGTTATCTTAGTAGAATTTTTCCATATGGGACAGACTGGCTCGCCACTTGAAACAAGAATCAAATGAAGTTTGGGTCAAAGGTATTTTCTCCTGTAGAACCAAGCTTGGGCATGCTTCTTACAAGGACTTCCAAGAGGAGTCCAGAATCAGCGTCTTCTGTCTCAGCCACTTCTCCTTGCCTATTCAGTCTTTCACGTTTATTAAGTAGTAATTTCTGAGGAAGGAGAAATACTTTTTCTACTCTTCTTCTTCTATTCCTTGATTCCTTTTTAGCAAGCCAAGAGACTCATTTTAGACTGCCTTCTTCAATAATATATTTTCTAGAAAATTCGACAATGGTCTAGCTAGTCTTACAGTTTTTCTCAAAACCCGAAGTCATTGTTAGGAGGAAAAGCTTATTCCCCACTCAGATCTCATTCTCCATGGAGGAGCACCATTTTTTGTAACACTTTCGGCCTCACTCAGGTTGGTCAGTTAGAAAGGAGGAGAGGGAAATGGGCTCCGTGCAGTCCAGTGTCTTCTTCCCTTTTTTTGGGGAGCAGGTTGCCCTATGGAAGCGCATCCTCTGTTACACTCCTCCCAGAGCAAAAACTCCCAAACCAATATTTCTGGATGGATACATCTATCAAAGTCTGAATTTCAGGATTAAAAATACCAAATATCTAGGTCACAATTAATAAAGGAGCTATTTGGGTGTTTATTTGCCTTATTCTCCTGCAAGGTAAGAGGGTGGTGCTTGCTAGGTTCCCTGGAGCCCAGGAGATATGCAAACCTATTGTCTTCCTGACATGATCAATCCATCCTTTGTTTAAGAAGAAAACGTTCTCATGTTCTCAAACATTCCACAGAGAGTCTGGCTCTCCCGTAGTTCCGCAGTGCAGAGGAGCATGCGTGTAACGCATTGTGGGGAAGCTTTACCACCGCATGAGCCAGCTCATCATATTTCTGTCACCACTGATTGTTTAGACTGTCAGTGACTTCATATGACACTTGAATTCATAAATTAATCGTAACTAAAGGAGTACCAATTGTGATAAGAAAGATCACAGCAGGGAAATCAACAGACCTGAGCTCAATTCCTGCTCCATGATGTTAAGCAGACACTTGGCCCCAGTTTCCTCCTTTGTGAAAACAGAGACAAATGACACCAGTCATAAAAGGTTGTTAAAAGAGCTAATGTATTGGAAAGCCTACAATATCGTGAGTACTCAATAATTGGTTTTTTCTTTCCTTCCAAAAAACCACCTGGCCCACATTTTCTTGATTGTTTTCGGAAGTGTTAGGGACAATTCTCTATAATACTGAAAACCAGAGAAATAGGAAGATTGGCAAGCAAAAAACAAACAAAAACCCTCACAAACAACAGAGTTAAGAAAAGGAGTGACTCTGTAAAGTCTCCTACGTTTGTACAACTTAATGCTCTGCCTGAGGACTCTAACTGTTGTTTGATTTGAGTCTCACAGTTGTCCTACGACATTGATGCAGCAGATATTACGGGCTCTATTTGAAACATGAGAAACTAAAGGAGAGAAATTGTGTATGATTGCTCATGGCACTTCAGTGCCCAATCCAGTGCCCCTCTCCCAGGGCACCCCCAACATGTTATGGCTACTCTGAACTAATGACGTCAATGATGCCACCAGTGTGCACATATGGTACTTCTTGGTGTGCAAATCTCACATTCGTTTTCTCATTTAGTTATCACAACAAGGATTTCTGGACATTTCACAGATGAGGAGCCCAAATCTTCAGAGACGCCAAGCAGCCAGCCTAGCATCACACAGCTCATGCAGAAGTGGAACCCAGGCCTTCTGACAAGTCCAGGGTCCTGTGCTCGTGGATTTTCATCCTACTAAGGATATCAAGGGCAATGGGGAGGCAGATCCACGTCCAGGATGTCAGCAGGCCATGTGTTCTTCAGCCCTGGAGGAACACTGCCCACAAGTGGTCCTGGCCCTTGTGGTCACAGCAACTGGTACAGCCAGCACTCTGCCCAGGTCATTCAGTATATCCGCAGCAACTGTGTGATTTATTGATGACTTTTCTTTCCCACTGGGATATCATGAACATAATCAGAGGCACAAGGAGCCTGCTATGCTGGAGTGCCCCGAGCCAGCTCTCACAGAAGGAAATCATGCGCTAGGAGTCTGCCTGGAGCAGAACACCATGATGATGTCTCTGCAGAAGGCTGGCCTCGTCTGCCCCGCTGACAGCACATCATTTCTCTGCAGGCACACGCTCAAGAGGCAGTAGCACTGGAACTCTCTGTTCCAGGACTAGAGATCAACTGGCATTGAAGGGGTCAGGGAGGACAGAACAGAACCTCATCCTGGGGGACCCGGGCTGCACTTAATCTTGTATAGTTGGCAGGCAGGCCATCCCCCCCGAGGCTGTCCAATGCGGACCATAAGCCATGGCTCTTCCCTGGTGGTGCGGCCACGCTGTTTTACTGATCTGCTGCTGAATCGCAAACTAGCCCAAAACCTAGGGCCTTCGAACAACAATCACTTCATTACCCATCATTCTATGGGACAGAATTTGGGTGGCCCAGTGGAGAAAGCATGACTCTGCTCCCCATGTGTTGGCTGGGGTGGCCCAACTGGGACTAGAGGATCTAGGGTGGCCTCATTCACCTTATGGGGCCAGGGTGCTGGCTGTGGGCTGGGTGCCTCAGTTTCCCCCACACATCCTTCCTCCACCTCCCTCCCTGCCCAACCCTGGTGCAGCTTTTACCTGGATGACCAAGACCGGCTTCTGACCAAGTTTCCTCCTTCCACCCTTTCCCTCTGAAAACCGGTGTGTCCACAGCAGCCCCACCTCTCTTTCTAAAACAGAAGTCTTCTCCTGAGACTCCTGCTTAACACCCTTCCCTGATTCCCACCACCTCAACACCACCCAAGCCTCTTGACATGGCTTCCCAGGCCAAGCCCAGCTTTGCCCCAGCACGTGGCCCAGCCATGGCTCTGGCAACTTACCCCGTCACTTTCCCCCGACCCTTGGGAGCTTTATGTGGCTCTCTTGCCTCTGCACTGACGCACAAGCTGTTCCATCTGCGTGTGCACTCTGTCCTGTGTATCCCCCTTTCCCGCCTCGCTCATCCCCCTCTGCTCACTCTTCGGTTAACCATTGGTTCCTGGAGCCTTCCAGAGCTCCAGAGCCCACCTCAAGTACATCAAGTGGCTCTCTCATGTCCCCATGGCACCTCTGTCCCCTCACCCCAGTGCTGTGTGCACATCAGTATAGGTGTCTGTTTGTCTCCCACCAGGCTGGCCCATGTCCACTGCACATCATAACAGCTGAGTCGCATGTTCCCTGGCACGCTGCTGAGCTGACAGCTGGAGGGGTGACAAGAGGAAGGAAAAGGAGGGCTGCAGCCTGAGGTCCTCAGTGAGACAAGCCTCAGAAAATGAGTGCTCTCAGGGGAAGGGAGAGCAGCCCAGGGCCTGCCCAGCCGCAGCCTGGAGTGACAAGTGCCTCGCCTCAGGTGAGAGGTTGACCCAGGGCCATGGGAGCCTGGGGGACCCCCAGCAGGGGTGGACGGGCTGTGGAGGGCACTACTTCCCCTTTAAACAATATCCAGATCTGTCCTCCTTACTGAGCTCCTCCAGGTCGGCCAAGCCCCCATCGTTTCTACCATTGCATAAAATGCTTTCTCCTGCCCCAGAAAATTGCTGCCCACCCTCAGAGCAAGAGAATTGCCCATCATTTCTTGAGCTCTTACTGTGAGCCAAGCCTTCCCAATGCACTCTGTGAAGCTTATTATCCTTGTTGCTCAGACTGGATAACTGAGGTGCAGGGAAGTTAGGAGGTCCCCACAATCAGCAAATGGCACATCTGAGATTCGAAATCCAGTTCTGTCTGCTCTGAGCAGCTGAAACTGCGTGAGCCCTGTGCAGGCAAGCTGGCGGAGTCGGAGCTAACCTAGTGGAAGCACTCACAGACACTGAAGGACGGAGAGGGAACTTGGAGGCTACCTTATCCAACTACCTTCACCTGTATTTAATTTTATTTTGCGGGCCCACAAGGCTATGGTTTTAAGACCCACCATATTTCTAAGTGAACATCTGGTCCATTGCTTTTAAATGGTTCTAATGCTGCATCGACGCTGGTTTACTGCCCACGGCTGCTGGGATGAATGCCCTGAGCGCAGCTCGCTCCACAAACTGCACTGTGATCACCCACAGTCATCGCTCTGTGTTCAAAGGGCCAAGAACAGGGGCCAAGGGAAGAGGCTGGCAGCCACATTCATCTGTCACAGGCATCTCTAGTTATCTCTCAGCAACCCCAGGGCAAAGGCATTTTTTCCTCTCCAAATTTCTGCATATCCATCCAGGAAAGAACTCCGAGTGGTGTTGCCTGTGCGCTCATACCTGTGACTAATCCTTGGGGTACAGCGTTCTGATAGGTTGAGCCTGGTCATGTGATCACCCTGGTTTGGGATGGATGGAGCCATTCTTTACCTCCATACAGGAGACAGATGGAATGAAGAAGGGATACTTAGTTCTACAAAAAAAGAGTCTTTGCAAAGAAAAATAGCAGGTGTCCACTTAGGGCCTCATAGTCTTCCCAGGCTGTGACACCAGCTCTTGTCATAGGGGCAGGGCCCTTGTTGGGGGTGAGACATGGTGGAACTTCTAAGGGGCAGGGGGAGATGAGTGCAGGTGGGCCGACACCGCCTACGTGGAGGCAGGCATTTCCTGCAGTGTGCTTCCCCACAGGGCGAAGCGGCCCAAATGCCTCTCCTTGCCTTGTAGTGGTGAGCAGGGAGCAGCAGGACTCCCATGTGCACGACATACCCCTCTCCTCGGCCTTCCCGAGCCCACAGGGAAGAGATGGTGAACGCTTGCTGACAGGCATCATTACATTTGCGAGGAAGCAGGCACGGGGCCAATGAGAATCCGCAGACACCTGAGAACCTTCATCCTCCATGCCCCTAAGTGCGGAGTCTGATCCTGTTGACAATTTAATCAAACAGAAAGCGGGAGAAAAAGAATAACTGTTTCTACGGACGTAACTGTGGTCAAGAAAGAACTGGCTGTGGAAGTGGGAGAGAAAGAAAGGTGAGAACGTGACCATCAACTCAGAATGTGGAGAGGCTGAGTGATGCCCTCGGAAGCAGCCCTCACCACCAGGGGGAGGGGTTTGGTGAACGGCCCCCAACTCCCTTTGCTTCTGTGGTGTGCTCTCTAGAGTCTCCTGGGCTCCCCACTTGCCCGCAGCTTCCCTCGCCCACAGTGGTGACTCAAATGATAACACCCCTACCCCGAGTTTCCTTTCTTTCTTGCCTCACTTGTCTGCTCCCCTATCAGTGTTTCCTGGGATCACTTTCCAAAAAAGCACTTGCACTCAAATCCCTCTCCCAGGCTTTGCGTCTGAAGGGACTCAAATAAGATAATGTGATAACCAAGAAAATAAATCTGGAAAACCAGAGATACAGTAGTAGAGCGGATAAACCTACAGGCTTTGCAGTTGGACAGTCTGTGTTTGACTCTGTCTACACTAGTACATAAATATTTAATACTAAAATGAGTGTTATTTATAGCCATTAGGACATAGATTTCAGGACAGGCATAGCTGGAAACTCGAAGAACAGGAAGATGGCTCAGGACAGATGGGAAGCTTTTAAAACCCTTAGACTATACAAATAATTCCCCAGAAGCAACTACAGAAACACTGTGGTTTTGCAGGATTCACTCCTGGGTGGGGGAGGGGAGCACATATTTAAAGCAACAGGCAGAGGAGTGGCCATGGCAAGACAGGGAACAGAGGCTCCCACGCACCCCAGCCTATAAGGCAGGTGTTAGGAGGTCCAGCCCCAGAGTGAACAGAAGCTTGTGACTGTCCAAAGGACTATGTGAGGCAGGAGATAGAACAGGAAGTCCTGAGACACTGCAGCTGTCATCCATCAGCTCCTGATTTCTGAGACTTGCCTTATGACACCTTGATAGTAATCCTCCCCAAGTGGGCAGTCAAGGAGGATTGTGGGAAATTGCATGTGTAGGAGCTTAAGTAAAAACCTTATACAGCCTGTAACCACTCAATAGGAAAAAGCCATTCCCTGGCCAGAGATGAGCCGCTCCCCTGTCTTGGGAAGTGTACTTTCCTTAATACATTTCCACTTGCTTTGCTTTACAATATCTGTGTGGTCAGTTCAACTCTTTGTCTGCAACTGCCAAGAACCTGGACCCCACCTCCATCTGAAAGGCAGAAGGAGGAGAGGACAGCCAGAGCCTGTGGACCACTCCCAAGTGGCAGGAGAAAGCAGAACTGCTGGACTCCCATTTTACTGCTGCCTTTCCTGTCAGGCAAAGGGTTTAGAACATAAAAGGTGAAGACACACAGAGTTAAGAGAAATCAACACTCACCTAAAGACCTGGCAGGCTTTGGGGCTTGACAGGGATGCTAGGCTAGTAGACGCCTGTGAGCCAGTGGGGCTGGGTTTGGGCCTTGGAACAGGAACCTCAGTCATGAGGGCAGCTGGGCAAGTAGTAACTAGGAGTGGGCTGCCAGGCTCTGTCCTTGGTCCCAACATGTTTTCCAAGGAGCACAGCAGAGATCTGAAGCACAGAGAAAGCTCTCCCCCAGCGGTTCTCTCCACAGGACATTTGGCAAGATCTGGAGACCATTTTTGGTTCTCACAATTGGGTTATGTGTGGGGGTGCCACTGATATGTGGTGGGTAGAGGCCAAGGATGCTGCTTAACTTTCTATGATGCACAGGACATCCCACAACACAACAAAGCATTATGTGGTCCAATATGTCAATAGTGCCAAGGTTGAGAAGCCCAGCTCTGAATGGACCACTTTGAATGAATGAGGCAGCTATTGAGCACCCACTGTGTGCCCTGGGAATGCACAGATGAAAAAGACAGTCTCTCCACTCAAGAGCTCATATTCTAGTACAAGAGAGAGAGGCAAGTGGCTGTATTACAATGTGAAATGTGCTCTAATGGAGGGGACATGAGAACAGAGATAAAAGGAACACCCACACTGGCCAGTGTGGCTCAGTTGGTCAAAGTGTCGTCCCGTGGACCAAAAGGTTTGAGGTTGCTGGTTAGATTCCTGGTCAGGGCACATACGAGACAGCAGCTGATAGATCTCTCTCTCTCCTCTCTCTCTCTGTCTGCCCCACTTCCTCTCTCTAAAAGCAATGAGAAAATGTCCTTGGGGGAGGATGAAAAGTACCCCCAATCCCACTAAGCCACATGAGCTGGGCTTTGAAAGATGAGTGGACGTTTGTCCGGGACACAAACAAGGTGGAGATGAAGGGTGAATGGAGGCATTAAACGTGTGACTCCAGTGTGCCTAGAGTGCCAGGTTCTTAAGAAATAACTGTACACCAGGTGGGAAGGCACCAAATGCCAGGGAAGGGCCCCTCAACTCTGTCAGACAGACACAGAGTTCAAGAAAGTTAACACATTGCATACCACACAGAAATCTCTAAGGCATACTCCAGGGACCGCACATTTTGGGGCAAACTGCACGTTATTTAAATCATCATGACTACAGATCATAATGTACTTTAGGTGTTGTCTTTCAATAATTATAACATTTTTATTTACAAAAACAATTAAACAACTAATTAAACAATTAAAGTTCCTAGTACTTTTTAAACGTATGGTACTGTGTAAAACATTTTCCTCTATGAAGAGGGACCAAACAAAATTTACATAGGTATCTCGATTCGCTCCTTTTTCCATGGGCGGCACAAACTCTGCAGGCTCTCGTAGGAAATTTTTTCTTTCCACTCGCTGGAATACACGTAGGTTCATGCTGCTTCACATCACCTGACAACCTTCTGGGTGGATCTTTACGAGGTGCTCTCCTTGCACCCCCAGGGGAAGGGCTGAACAGATTTGTCTCTGGTTCCGGAGAGCCTTCATTGTTGTCATCCGTTATCCAGTCTCCCGCCACCGAGAGCAGAAACTGTTTATACTTCATTTTTGCTTGTGGATTGAGGACGTTGTACACTCTAAATGAATTGAAAAGTCCACAGTTTATAAGGTACAGCACTACTTTTTTGTCCATTTCATCATTTTCCTTAGAATGGAACAACACGAAAGGAATTGATCCGCACGGTCAATGCCTTTCATGTGAGCATTGTATTCCTTGATGCAGGTAGGTTTTACAATATTCTCTCCCATTTTTCTATTTTTTTTCCTGTTATCTAGACAGAAGTGTCATGGATCGTTGATATCATTCGGACAACCCGCTTGTCTTTCCATGCTAGGGAGAAGAATATCGCCTTTTCTGGAAAATATTATGTCACCTTTCTTCATTCTTGATGTTTTCATCTTCAAATTTGGCAGTAAACCTCTACTCTTCCTAATAGTTCCACAGACTCTAGTCTTGTTCTGTAGCAGCAATTCATCAGTAGACGTAGCATTGTAATAATTATCCTGGTAAATATGGTGCCATATGCCAAGATAGGGTCCAAGGACTGAAAGAACAGTTTCTTGCAATTTCTTTCCTTCAGCAGTGTATATCTTCATATTGCAGATATAGCCAGTGTCACTCTCACACACCATCCAAACAAGTAAACCGTATTTTGTTATTTTCGCTGGGTTGGACATGCGAAATTTTAAACGTCCTCTCCATGGAATCATTCCCTCGTCCAAAGACAACTGTTGCTTTGGTTTGTATATTGTTCGAAATTGATGCAGGAAATAATCCAGCACAGGTTGGATCTTGAAAAGTCTCCCCAAGCGACTGTCCATTTTGGCATTATCACTGAGATGCCAGAATGTCCATATTTGCTCAAATCTATGGCGACTCATTGTCTGTGGAAATATAGGGGTACATATCAAAGGATCTGTTGACCAATAGTCTTTCAAGCTGTCTTTTCTTGTTTGACCCATCAGAATAATTAGGCCAAGGAATTTCTTGATGTCCTTCTGTGTCACCGGAGACCACTTTAGTGTTCTAGATGGTGTTTTGCGTTTCATTGTGGTTTGATCGTGATAGTTGGACAGCTCTTTGCACAACATCTCAAACAATTCATCACCAAAAAAGAGATTGGTCACAGAGGTTACAGAGTCACACTGAGATGGAAATGTAGTGACCCCAGCATGACCTTCAAACATTTGTAAGCTGGTGGTGTGTCAATTTCAGACCAACAATTATCAGTAGCTTCGTCAGAGTCGGAATCACTTGAAAGCACCGCCACCTTGCACTTCCTTACAGGTCTAATCATTTCACTGTCAGTACAATCAGTAGAATCGTCTCTGGAATTGTCAAAACAGTCATCCACATCTTCAGTCTCACTAGGGAATATCTGATAAATTATCGTTAAATACTTCCGGAAGTGTATCGGTTTCGTTGGTTTCCTTCCTTTTTTCTGAGAGGGGGCATTTCTAAAAGCGCCAGGAACTTGAAGACGAAGACTATTCGAATGACCAAAATACAATGTAACTGCAATGCTTTATGGGTTCATGCAATTATATAGTTTTTCCTGCAATTATATAGATTGACCTGCATGGTTTCCACCAATGAGATCGCTTCATTCAATGTGGACAAGACAGTGTGTTGACATCTAAGGTCCATAACAGATGGCGTGTGAAAAACGAGAAAACTCTTGAGCAGTACACAATGTGTTAAGCAGATAGTAACAATCTCTTTAAAACAAGAATATATTTATATCTCATTGGTTAAAAAATTCTTCTCTCAGGTAAAGAATTAGTATAATATTCACCTCATTAATAAGTCTACCATGATGACCTCACACAAAAATACAGTGGAATATACTAGAACCTTCCAGAGTACACCATCACACTCTGCACATCCACACTCATCAATCCCTCCTTCGCCCTAATATGTGCCAAATTGTGTTAAGTGTACAATACAGTAATTTGTAGTAAATTTGCAGAGTTGTGTCACCATCACCATAATCCAGCTTTAGCACATTTCTATCCCCCCAAAGCACCCACATGCGCACTAGTAGTCACTCCCCATTCCTACCCTTGGCCCCAGGCAATGCTTGTCTGCTTTCTGCCTCTGTGTGCTTGCCATTTCTGGACATTTCCTCTAAAGGAATCATACAATGTGTGTTCTTTTGCTTCTGGCTTCTTTCACCCAGCACTGTGTTTGCAGGTTTGTCACGTGGAAGCGTGAACTGGCAGTTTGTTCCTTTTTATTGCTGAATGGTATTCCAGGCAGAGGTCTGTTCAAAAGACAACACTGGGTCTGGAAGGAAAGACGGGTAGGAGGAGGGACACACTAGACCCCAGGGGACTGGCTCGGAGACCACAGTGGTTGTTCAGGCTGGAGACAAGGCCTGAGCTGGTGGTGGGGTGGCAGGTCACAGGGCCTAGGGGCAATTCACTCACAGGGGCTGTATGGGGAAGGGGAGAAGCCATCCACCCCAAGGACCCTCCTGGTAGCCTGCTCCTTGGGCCATTGGGATGAAGACACTGAGAACATTTATCAACTGCGACAATGACACAAAGCTGTGAAGGACCGCAAATGTGGGATGACAACATTCTAAAACTCTTGGTAGGCTCAAATGATGGGCCATGGCAGAATCTTGCCAGTTCTATAGTGACAAGACCTGAAATTGCCAGTGGAATGTGCTTTTCTGGATACTTGCCCGGCTCCCTAGGACACTGTGAGCTTTGTGAGAACAAGGACAGGGGCCGGGGGATGGGGTATAAGGAAGAGCAGGTGAAAACAGCCCCGGTAGCTTGCTCTGGGTTGTCGGGACCTCCTTTCCTCAGCCCCTAAGGGACCAGGCGCTCCTCTGCTCAGCAGGAGGGTCTGTGCCTGCCTGAAACTCCCACAGACCCCCAGGTCCCCAGGTATGTGGTGACAGCCTTCTGGACCACTCTTCTGGCCTCCCTCCGTGGGACAGGAAGCCCAGAATGCCTGTCCATGGCCTGTTGGAAAGATGAGCACTTCATGTCTCTACTTGCTGACCTTTGCTTTGCGTGCTTCTCCCAGTAAAGTGTGTCCCTTACCCCTTACTGTGTGTTGTGCAGGAATTATCCCGAGCCCGGGTACACAACAGGTGGCCATTGTAGTAGCAGCAACAGCACACCATCCCCCATGCCAGCAGAGTGCCCGGCCCGTGCTAAGTGCCTGATAAGCAGCTGAAGGACCAACGGATGCACAAACCATGGGGTGGGGGAGGGGGGGAGTACCTGCCTTACCAGAGGTCAGTTGAGATTTATAAGTATTAAGCAGGAATCCTATCACTGTACTCCTTCACTGTGCCCCAGTTCTTGGGAACTGTACATTCTGATAATAGTCATCATAGTTTCTCATTATAGAAGTAGCATATGGTCTCCAAGGCAGATTGCCTCTCACACGCCCCCAGCTGGGGACCTGGCCCACAACCCAGGCATGCGTCCTGACCTGAACTGAACCTGTGATTTTCTGGTTCACAGGCTGGTGCTCAGTCCACTGAGCCACACCAGTCAGGGCCAATGTTAACTTATTGGTTAATTCTTTTCTTTCTCAATACAGAGTATATGCTCAGAATACTCATTCGTTCATTCATATACATAGAGCACACATGCACACCACAGATGTTTACTACCTAGTTAGGATCAACAGTAGGGTTTTCAGTTTCATCTCAGAAAAGAAATCTGTCGTTAAAACTCTTTGGAAACACCCTTTATCATCAGGGTAGGATATTCCATCACAGGTAGGATACATGATTTATATCCCCATTCCCGTCTCGCTGCCCCCTTAGGTCGTTTCTGGGTCTGGGACTGGCTTTGGTGATGCCTTCACCTGCATTTCCCACCTGGGGCTTAGGAAGCCTTCCCCAGCTGCCTGGCTCTGCTTCCCCCTCCAGCCCACCTGCGCTCAGTGCCTGCAGACTCCTCTTCTGGGCACTTGGCTCCAGGTTCACGTGCAGCCTCACAGCCTCCCTGGCCTCACGCCAAGGGCCAGTTTGGCCCCAGTTCCCTGTTTCCTCCCAGTTTCCAGGCCTCCACACTTTCACCTTCCTGGAGGACATCATAGTGGTTCCTGGCTCTCTCCTGCCACCCCCTGCCCACTCGCAACATCTCCAGCACCCTGGCTTAACTCTTACAATGCCGGGGCAAACTGGGAGGACAGGCCTAAAGCAACGTGACATTTCATGGGTTACTTATCAAGCCCTATCCTTAGCTTGGTCTCAGTTATCTGTACATTAACACTAGGAGAGGCCTGATTTAATCACACCTGAAAATAGTCCTAGAGGCTTTATTTGGTAATGAGCCCAATAAAAATCGACAATGGAATGTGGCTGTCCAAAAAACAAAAAGTTAATGTCATCTCCAGCCACCTATATTTTTAGGCTCAAAACCAACAGAAGGAAGTCAAGTCAGAATAAGGAAAGAGCTTCACAGACCCGTGGCCAGTTGCCCACCACCGGCAACCTTCAAAAGGATGGCGTCCCTATGTCTCTAAGATTCTGTTGCTACCCACGGAAAGTATGGCACTTCTTAATGCCCTCCGAGAGAGAGAGAGAGAGAGAGAGAGAGAGAGAGAGAGAGAGAGAGAGAGAGAGAGAACCCACGCCATCCATGGGAAGTGCAAGCTCTGGCTTTGCTGGTGAGCTTCATTCTGCAGCCTGTTCCCTGCAGTGATCGGAGCCCAGGTGAGGTGTGTGGATGCTCCTGACTCGGGTCCTGAACAGGCCCCAAGGCCGGCTTTTCACCAGTGGCTGGGCCTTGGTGGATCCCACTCGCTAGGACACTCTCTCTGAGCTCAAGCCACAGCCGCTCCACCAGACACCTGCTTGTCACTCATCCAGCACACATTCCCTCCCTCAGGCCTGTTCTACAGGATGGTCTACAAGGGTGCCTGAGAGGTTTCCCTTTCCCTCGGGCTTATGGGCCCAGGGCGGAGGACATCTGAAAGGCTGTGTCTGCAAACAAAAAAAGATCGAGTGTGCAAGCACAGGAGGGGGAGGGGGAGGCGGAGGGGCAGGCGCTGGAGAAGACAGCGATCAGCGTGGTGAGTAGCTTGGTCTGGCTGGGGGTGAGGCGTTGCAGAAAAACGTGGGGGTGGGACGTGAGGCTGGAGAGGCAGATGGGGCTCCGAATTAACAGCCATACCGAGGAGCCTGGGCTTCACTCTGAAGGCCTCGGGGAGCCACAGTCAGAGAGCAGCAGGGAAAACCCGACAAATCCGAGGACTAGGGGGTGGGCGGAGCCTCTTAAGAGCGATGACCAGCTGGAAGAAAGAATGAAAAGCTGTGATCCCTGAATTCTCGGCCCCATGGGGTCAGCTTGCCAGCAGACCAACGTGAGACCTCACACAGCTGCGTGCGGGGACGGCGCTTGGCTCTCACTGAAACGCATTTGCTTTTGCTTTCCACGCCCAGATGCCCCTGCCCGCACAGGCCTCCGTGGATGCGCCGTCCACACAGACTCCGTATCAAAGGCAACCTCGCTTCTGAGGACCCCACTTTCCGCAACGTTAGAAAACTGGCTGACGGTCTTAGTTCATTAGCTTTTACCGCGTTCCAGATCACCCGGAGGCAGCCAGAAGGGCGCAGCCTCCCACCGAGCGTTCAAGTCGCAGCACCGCCGGAGCTCGGGAGGCAGCCCCTCTGCGGCCAGAGTGCCCAGCCACGGCGCACAGTGGGCGCCTTGAACCAGCCACCGGAACACGGGCCGGGGCCCGGCGGTGGACGCGGGGGGTGCTCGCTTGTCACCGCGCTAATGGCCCACTCGCAACCTCTCGCGTCCCGTCCCTGTAACGCGGGGCTTTTACATTTGGTTTGAGTATCTTTGCCCGCAGAGAAGAGCACTTCCATCGGAAGACGAAACCGTGGCTTCCAGCTCCCGGCCATCTCGGAAACTTGGCCGTGCCACCGCCACCACATGAGGCAGGAAGACAGGCTGGAAGCTAGCAGGGCCCCTGGGACCGCTCTTGGCACTGCGGGGACCGCTCTTGGCACTGCGAGGACCGCCGGTAGAGCGGATGGAAGCTGCAGCCCCTGGGACACGGGCGTAGGGTTTGCCGACTCCCTTGGAGCGACAACTCCTTCACGGCCAGTGTTGAGCTACCGGCAGACCTTCCTGCGTGATGGGAAGCAGCTGGGAAAGACCAAAGGGGCACCCCGTTATGTCATACTTCTCCCACCTGTTTAAAAGATATA
This sequence comes from Macrotus californicus, assembly GCA_007922815.1. Classification (NCBI taxonomy): domain Eukaryota; kingdom Metazoa; phylum Chordata; class Mammalia; order Chiroptera; family Phyllostomidae; genus Macrotus; species Macrotus californicus. The sequence goes on from VMDR010004234.1 coordinate 36,180, forward strand.
AATAGCCCCCCAAAGCTAAATAGTAGTCAACTAATTAGAAAGTGATGAGTGTGAGGGTATTTATGACATTGTTTTTAATAAACTTATTTAATCATGAGTTTATATAATTTGATTTTTAATAATGGCTGTTTTTGACAAATGGCCCACAGCATTGCTGAAAATTCTCACACGCCAGTACAAGACAGATTCAGCACACCACTGAGGAGAATTCCATAGAAAAAGGGCTCAGATCCCTCAGAAATACGGCTTTGCGTCACCTTTCCTGGTTAAATAATCCAGCTGAGGCTCTGGCTGCAGGCGAAGGGACCCTCCCACATTGTGGAGGGGAAACGTCACCAGTTGCAAAACCTGAGACAAGAGCAGTTTCCCATAGTTCCTTTCACTGCAGGTGTACGTCTATGGGCTTGAACTAACTGTCCCTCTCTTTCCTGTCATTACCCCTCACTCTTGGCGTAGTTACTTCACAATTTAGTCTCTAGGTCAGATCACAGGATTTCGAACAAGGAAGTGACAAAACTAGAGGAGAAGGATGCCCCAGAGACCCTGGACTTGGACCCAAAACTGGTTACAGTTCTTATGACACAGTGGATCGTCTCCCCTTGAAAAATGGATGAACACATTATTTATTACATGAGGGTTAGGACAGAGAGAGTTATGTTTATTTTGTTTTAAAGAAGGGATATTATTGATTCGGTACAATCTCACAATAACACACTACCTCATGATGCACACCTGGACATAGCACAATTAGTAACTGCCTCTGTCCTCTGCCAACCTCTGTCCTCAGATGGAGGCAGGCTTAGTTTGTCTTCTGCTTCTGCATCGGGATCGAGGGACCTGGAAGCAGGATGAAGCCGAGCGAGGAGGCAGCAGGCAACCCGGACCATGAAGCAGAGACACAGACAGTATGCTCCTACATCACCGGCATACTCCTCATATCTGGACCATGTAATGAGAACCAGCCACGTAGGAGAGTCTTAGAATCACTGCAGCTGTTCTAGAATCCCTTCCCACTGCAGGACCCAGAACCATTCTCTTGATATTTGAGCTGGAGCAAGCTGCCCCAAAGGACACCAGATGCGAGCCGAGACCTAGACCCAGTTGAATCGCGCAGAGGGATTCTCGGTCAGCCATCCAGCCAGCTGTGCTGTCTCGCCCAGTTATTAAATTTGGTCACAATAATACAGCCCACATTTAACAAGACTTGAATACTGGAGGGAACTTACTCATAGCATGACAACATGGTCTTATGGTGTTGGATAGCAAAGGGAACCTGGTGGGTATTTGTATTTTATTTGTTTGATTTTTGACTTCGGATTTAAGTCCATTTCCATCATTGAGAAATTCCCACCTTATGAGTCTCAGTATGAGGCAGCGCTGATGATGCCCAAGCTCACTTTCCCAGCCTTCCTCGGGGTCATCACAGTTAGGTGCCACCGGAGGCCAGCCTGCCCAGGACCTGGCACTGAACCAGCTCTGAGGTGTGGCTTGGCTGCAGAGCCTGGAGGCAGCTTCCCAGTGCAAAACCTGATTCCCTGAGCTTCCTAATATTTTTTTTTCAATGAACTACATTACTTCTTAAATCAGACAACTGTTCTTACAGCTGAACTCTTTGGTTAATAGTATATAAATAATTTGGAAGGGGAAGTAGCCAAGTTTCATTCTAACTTTTGAACTAGTGACCCCAGAAATAGGGCCACCCACACAGAGTGGGTTGAAGTGAAATGAAGAGTCACTTTGAGCAACTATGAAATGCTTTTGAATGAGTCTGCTTCTGGCATCAATTTACCGCCTCCTTGGTGAGCCCTTTGACTCCTCTGCCTTTAATCTCACCTTTCAAATGGCTTCTCTCCATTGGAGAGGCAGGAGAGAAGCTCTTATATCCACAGCAGCCCCATTCTCCCCGGTGTGTTTTGCTAGCTTTGTTCACACACATATAAGCAAGAACTGACTGCATCTCAGCAGAGGGGAGGGGCAAATGGGCATGCATGCAAGCACACGCACGTCTCAACCAAACTTAGGGTCAAAGAAAGCAACCCCGAAATTCACAGCTCAGAGAAAATAGCAAGAACATGAGGGGTCCGTATGCCGAAACGAACAACGATCACTCCACGAATGGAACCTCGTAACACTTTGGTGCTCAGAAGTGCGTTTGTAATCATCGAAGCATCTCTCTTTCTACTCAGGTCTAGATACTGGAATTCAGTTACTTGTCTGAAGTCACACCTGTTCTCAGGAGCATGCCCAGGAGCCAGAACCAAATCTTGCTCACAGCTGTACATTTCAGAAAACCTCATAAATTCTCATCATTAGAGATGTCCTGGAGGGTCCATAGATATTACCAAATGTGATCTCACACACACATTCATTCCCATTCTCATTCAAATTCTCTCTCTCTGTCTCCAGTAAGACAGACTTCCTACAGAAAGAGAAATCCCAACTTCCAATGGAGTGCACTCATCACTAAAGATACCCTTCACTTGATTTAAAGTTAATTTCTGCCCCAAGACATGAACCTCTTCTCTGGAACAGGGCCATGTTAGAAGGTTCTCAGTGAGCTTTGAACTTTAGAAATTCACCGTGCTAGTTTTTCCAGCCTAGGCCCTGGTTTTTCCTGCTAACCGTCCCAGCCAAGGCACAGACTGGACGGACCGGCCAGCCTCCTGAACACACCCAGGTACGAATGCAGAAGGGAGAGGACTGGTGTGCGCCGCCGCTCAATGTTTTCATTGTAAATCAAAGAGACAGCAAAGGCTCTGGGTCCGCACGGGTCCTGAAGGCGCCCTCCCCGGGTTTAGAGAAGTGGCCCAGTGGCAAACACACACAACCTTACAGACTCATGTTTTTCTTCAGCCTTTAGGAAGGTCAGGGCTGACTTTGCAGCCCAAGTGTAGTCATGATATCGGGAGTTTCTCCTACTTTATCTTACCCCTCAGTTTTCTAGTAGAACCGCTTTCACCTTGTACATACATTTCTGTGAGTCACCGCTTATTTTTATAGCGTCATTGAAATTGTTGAGATATTACACGGAGGCCCTGCTGCCCACGTGCCTAGTTTTCTCCAATGGCCACACTCCACAAATACAATGAGTCATCAAAGCCAGGACTTGACACTGGTCTGGAGGGTATGCATTACTCTAGGTCATGTAGTCACCCGGACAGATTCACGTGGCTTTGTAACCTCACCTGCAGCCAGGACGCAGAGCTGCTCCGCCACCATGAAGCCCTCCTCTGTGCTGCTGCTTCCTCTTCACACCCACGCCCCCGACCCCTGGCAACCACTGATCTGTCTTCATTGTAATGTTGTCGTGTTGAGGATGCTACATGTTTCTGAAGTACGTTTACTTGTCCACTCAATTCTTTTCTCTAGATCATTTTCATCTGCTGTTTTTTTGTATATTCACTTCTTCACGTGGAAGTCTCTGGGCTAGGGCCATCAGTTCTGGAGAGAGCCGAAGTTTTCTAAGCACTCCTACAGCCAGTAGATTTAAATTTGGCTTAGGAGATTTAGAAAGAAAACTAGGAAAACTGATTTTGGAGTTCTGGCTTCCAGAACAGTGACAGAATAAACGCCATTGCTTTAAGCCACCATATTCGTGGTAGTTTGTTACAGCAGCCATCGGAAACTAATACAATCCCCAACAATCAGGACAGTGCCTTTCTGATGCAAGGTATCTTTTACAAACTTCTCTGACTTCAGAATATAAGTAAAACTCTCCCAAAAGGGAATCCCTTGCTGCATGGCTGTGCTCTGATTTTGAAAACTGACTTGATGTCAGCAAGAGTAAAATAGCAATGAGTAAAGAAGGCTGCGCAGAAGTAGAATTTGAGTTGTTCCTTGAAGAATTAGGTGAACTATGATAGGAAGAAATGGAGTGAGAGATGGTTTCATTCATGTGGTGGGGGTAAGGAGATCCACGCAAGGAGGCCGGAAAGCCGAGGACTCTGAGGTCATGACCCTGGTCCACTTTAGCTGGAGTAGAAGAGGGTCCTTATCGGGAAAAATGGGAAAAAGCACTCAGCACAAATGCCTTGGCTCCCTCCTGCATCAGGCCAGGCACGGGCTTTCATTAGCGTCCCTCCTATACTAGTGACGCCCCTGGTGTGGGAAACTTCCACAGACTATTTTTCTAAGGCCTGAGCCTAAAGAGTGGCATTCTGTGGTTTGCTGTAGAAATCCCACCCAAGTGAGTCCTATCGACTCCTGTGCCAGGAAGCTATGTGGAGCCTAGTAGGATAGCTTTCCCTCCTCCGGGAAATGGCCCCATGAATTACTGACCACCTGCTTATCACTGCCTTAGTTATCACTTTGCAATCATCCCCACAGTCCATTCATCGGCTTGGGGTGGTCGTGGTGATTCACAAAGCAAGCTGCTGGACTTGTCATCTGTCTCCAAGGGCCCTGCCACTCACGTCACTCCCAGCAGCTGAGAAGAAAAATATGGTGAAGTCTGTTTTATCCAATATTCTGCTCAAGCTGTTAACGAGCACATCAGCAGCCTGGTGATGGTGCCTGAGGTGTTGCTGAGGATCCCGAGATGACATAAGGTCGTGGCAGGCCTCGTGAATTCTCAAAGGCAAAGTAAATTGCTTTAATACAGTTGCTTACTTACCAAAAATCTGCATTAACCAGAACACTAAATTCCCAGCTCACAATAAATAAAGAACACGGTTCTTCATAATCAATCCCCAACGGACAGGTTCCCCCAAATCCCTGCCTGTTTGTCCAAGATTGTCTTCTGTTTTCTCACAAGCAGTTGCAGAGAGATTGGGAGCTTGAAAGAATATATAAGTTTTGAAGCAGAGGTGAGAGCTAGGTAGACCAATGGAACACAATGAAGAGTCAAAAATTAGCCCGAGATACATAAAGGAATGTAATACCGTCTCAATGTGGCATTGCAAATCAGTGGAGAAAACAAAGATTTTTGATTTAAAGATAAAAGATAATTGATTAATTAGACAATCTGGCTAACAATGTGGACAATAATTAGACTGAATCTGTACCTTACATGATACCATAAAACAAATTCCAAATGGATTATTTGTTTAATATAAATAATAAGATAACAAAAGCACTAGTAAAATACAGGTACATATGTTGGGGAAATGCATATGGTATGACATCGATGCCCAAACCATAAAAGACTGACAAATTTTCTTCTACACAACATTTAAACTTCTGAATGAAAGAAAAAACAAAGTTAAAGGACCAATAAGAAAATCAGAGGGAAAAATTTGACACTTACACGGCAAGAGTTAACATCCTTTACAGCTGATTCTTAAATTAGCTACAAGGGCTAAGAGCAGTTCTTGCCCACAAAGTCCAACTCAATCAAACACTCAACTCTCTTTAAAAAAAGGGTAGGAAGCCTATTTAGTGGATTCCTGGACAAAGGAGGAAGCGGCCCCAACATCTTGTACCATAATCTTCTAAGGACAGTCTTTCTCGGAAGGGATGCACACAGTGTTATTGAAAAATATACACCAAGCATTAATGGTTACATCTACATTTGGGGTACAATTTTTTTTCTTTTTCCTTTCTATATTCTCTAAAAGTTTCTAAATGGAATATTCTTTGCTTTGATATAAAAGGAAAATATTTGTATAGGCCCACATTCTTTATTGCAAGCAACAGAAGCCTCTGGCTGTTTTAAGCAAACAGAGGATTGATTAAGGAGGTACTGGGTAGCTCCCTGAATGACAGAGAAGTGGGAAACCAGGCGTGGGCCTCAGTAGACAGAAAAAGCTTCCAAATCCTACTTGAAAGTCTCTCTGTGGGGAGACAGCACCCGTCCCAGCAAACATCAGATGCTAATCTTTGGGTCACCTCCATCTTTGCACCAGGAACTTGGCTTTGGAGCAAACCCAAGCGCCCCTGCTACCAGAGAGAGAGGTCAGCACCACCTCTGTGTGGCCCCGAGGAAGACGATCCCTACTAAGAAGGGCTCCTGGTGGCTAACGGGGCCCAAATTTTTAAAACCAGAATCTAGCAGCTATTTCTACCAGGGGGCCTCTCACACAAACTCAGGGAGAAGCCTGCCTGTCTGCACTGTTTCTGCCCTCTCCGCTGGCCCTTTGACAGCAGCTCCTGGAGTCCTGCTTCAACCAACAGGACCGAGGCTTTCCCCATGCAATCAGAACTGCATAGCCCTATTTTCCCCATTAGCTTCTTCACCGACCAGTCATTGTTGCTCCATACAGACCAATCGGGACAGGGCCTTTTGGACCAATCAAACTGTGAAGATTTGTAGTCCTCATCTGCATGAGGAAGGACCAACTGGGGACCGGGGGTGGGAATTTCTGTCTATATAAGCCCTTTCCCCACAGGCTCCTAGAGCCAACTTTCTCTTTCCACATAGGGACTGAAGACTGTGGTTTCATGGCTGAGCCGAAACAGCAACGGTGTCTCACCAGAGCAGAGCGGAGCCAGCACAGCAGAGCGGAGTGGAGCAGAACACGGGGCGAAGCGGGCCCGCGTGGAGGAGAGCAGAGCACGGGAGCGGAGCGGAGCTCTGCAGCCGCCGGGGCCTGGCCCCAGGGCTGCCTGCCTCGCGGCTGTGCTGTGTCACAGTCGAGCTGTTTAGTGCTGAATAGTTTTCTTCTCCACACTTCAAACTGGAGATTTGTGTTGGCTTTGAATTGGCACCAACCACCATTGGTTGACATCTGCCTCTTACTGTCACTTAGTCCCCTAGTCAAAGTCAAGGGCACCGTTGGTACAATGACCTCGTCTGGGTCATGTGCTCACATCCTCAGATGTCGGAAAAGCAAACATTGGGCGTTTCCAGCCTCCAGAGAGGGCAGGTGTCTGCTCCTCTCTCGTTAAGACTCGGAGAACAGAGACGGTGCTTGCGGGGAAGCCAGAGCGCAGCCGCAGCCACGCCCTCGTTGTGCCGCGGGCGCTGGCGGTCTGCTCCCGCAACCGGAACCGGAGCGCAGAGGCGCACGGCAGCCCCCGCACGCGGAGATTCGGTTTCCGGTCCTTTGGAACAGGCACCTCCGCGAAGCTTCCAGGACCGGTGCCCGACAAGCCCAACGTTTGTTTTCCAAAGCATGTGTGATCATGTCTACAATGATCTGCGTCTTTGAGAAAGACAAAGGGCTGTATCCCCAGCAAGTGGTCCTTTTAAAGACCCCCCGCGTGGTTGTCCCTGGTAGGTGTGGCCTGTGGGGCGGGCATCGCACTGACCCCCAGGTCCGGGCGTCCGTGTAAGGCGGGCGCATGGACGCGCTCAGTGCTGTGCTGAGCCCGGCAAGTGCGACGGGAACATTCCCTCCTCTTATCTGAGAGAATTAAGTTTGTGTTCCTCCTGCTGCTTGGACCGGGGGAGGGGTGGAGCCGTTTGGGGCGGTGGGCCTGCACGCCGTACAGACGCAAACGTGATGTCCACGTGGACGACGTCAGGAGGAGGCTCGGACAGGACACCGTCCGGCTGAGATATGGGCGGAATTCCGTTCCTTTTCTCCCTGCGGGGCTGCCTACTGTCCTTCGGAGGCACGTGTGTGCCTGGATGTGCCGCTGTGGTGTACGCTGATTCCACGTGGGCCGGCTGCTTCGCACACTCTGGGGATGATAGGTCTGGCTCTGCTACTTAAGACTCCCGAAAGGAAAGGCACTTTTAAATAGATTTTTAGGAATGTCACACCAGGTTAAGATCATCATTGCGTGGGTTTTGCCCACGCACTTGATCACCGGGTGCCGCTTCGAAACTCCCGGGCCTGCCGTTGTCACAGTGAGTGGCCCGCAGTCCTCAGGGTGGAGTTTGATCACACTCAGGTGAATGACACCAAATGGAAGACTTGGTCTTGGTGTTGCCATGCTTGCAATTTTAATAAACTACAAAGGTTTCTGTAAAAAGAAAAAAAGACTCATAAGGCAGAGAATTCCCTCAACATAGAGAGGTGGTTCATATGCTGTGTGGTTATGGTCCGCTACATGATTCATTTTTTAAAAAGAGAGTTTTATCAAAAATGCAGGGGGAAGGAGAAAAAGCAGCAAGTTCAGAGGGAATTGTGAGGACCGGGCGGGTGAACGTACTTCGTGCAGAATTGATGCCTCCACTTGTTGCAGATTACCTTCTTTCCCCTTAAAATACGGCTTTAGCCCTTGATTGGGGTTAACCTGCCTTTTTAAAGTGAAAATTCATTTGTAATAGTTAACATGTTATAATTTACAACTGGTGTAAATGAACTCGGTGAACAGTTTTTTAATTCCCACCTCTGGGAGCTACACCATTTTCTATCTTGGAATGGAGGTGAGGGCAAGGGGGCACCGCAGGCCGGGATGCGGAGGTGCACAATGGGGACCTGAGGTGTGGTGACAGCATAGGAGGCCTGCAGGGACACAGGAAATGAATGCAAAAGAGAGGGAGGAAGGCAGAAACTGCCCAAGACAGACATCTGCTGTAAAGCTTGTTTGAAACCTCTATAGACCAAGAATAAGGCAGGAGAAAAAGAGGTCTTCCTCATGGACCCACAGGACCCAAAATGTGGGCTGTGGTCTCAGGCTACAAATTAGTCCAAAATAAGATTGTTGAAAAACTAGCTTAAGCCTCTTTGCAATCAAGTCTGACAGAAGCGTGTAGGAAGGTGCCCCTGTTCATGCATGGCCCATGTCCTGGAGGGGGTGCACTCCCCTCCCCCAGGAGGAGGCCGAAGGCCAGGCTGGCCACCTCGGAACCAGGGGTGCCTGCGCTCTTCCTAATGGGTGCTGGGCCTTGCGTGCGGGATGCCCTCTGCCTTGCACTGGCTGCTGGGAAGCTGAGTCAAACTGAGGTCGGCTGCAGAAAAGTAACCACAATACTTGGTGTTCATGGCATGTTTTCTGCATCCCCAGCTGCTGCTTGTTTCCCTACCCTTTTAGTATTTACCATCTCCCTTCTCCTCTCCCATATTCATGAAACATTGCGTGCCACCTTAACTTAAAATCCACTCTGCAACGAGGTAGGGCAAAACCACTAAACATGCATATTGACATTCGCTTGGGAACCTAGAATATAAGTTCCAGGCACTAGCTCCTTTTTCTCATTAGCATCAGATCACAATGAAATTACCTCAAATTCTCTGTTGTCCTGGTAACTGCTCTCTACTTAGAGAACACAGAGGCCGAAATTGCCTGAAAGGGTCTGGAAGGAAAGCAAGAGCTTATTAAGGAATTCTTCCTGATGATCACAACCAACGCAGCAAGCTGAGCCAGATGGGAGCCCGGAGTCGGAGGGTCATCCCAGTTGCTGTGGTGATGGATGTGGGCTTTGCGGCCGTGAAGAGGCTATGTATGCATGTTATAACAACAAGGTTGGCTGTGGCACAGCACAAATATTGACAATGAATAGTATTTTGGATCATCAAAAATTACAAATCCTCTTAAACACTTTCACCGCTAACAGATATATTTAGGCTTAGAGGAACAGTAGCTGGGGGAATTTCTTAAAGTGTCAATTGGTGTGAATGAATAGAGATGGTTTTGGAAGAACTGCATTGCTTAGGGATTAGGGCCAACTGGAATAATTCATTTGAAAAAAGAAAAAAAAAGCCTCAGAGCTCCAGGGAGCAGCCCCCTTCTATTTGATTGAGGCAGGTACACCTCGTCCTCAGGGCTGTGTTTGCAGTGGTGGTTCCAGGTGGTTCCACAGCTCCGGTCCTCTCTCCATTCCCACAGAGAACAGTTGATAATGATGCATTGTGCATCCACGGCAGCTGGAAACTCCTGTAAGTGAGACAATTTCTAGCAACAACAGAGAGGAAAAAAATTTAGGTAGCAGTCATTTTTATTTTGGCTCCACGGATTTTTAGCCGGAATACTCTGAATATGAATCGGCTTCATTTTTAAATCCTGAAGAGAATTTCTGAAGCAGCCCATAAGGTGCCACTTCAAGTCAGAGGCAATTTTTAAAAAGCTTAGAATAGCAAGAAAGAAAATCACAAAATTTGTTTGGACATCGTAGGGGGAAAGTTACAAATGACAATAATTCCGTTCCTTCCCACAGGTTCTCTGAGTCTATGTGCTTTTAACCTCCTACGTAACACTGGCCCCTAGCTTCTGGAGGTGGGAATGGTACCGGAGGCATGGTGTGAATAGCAGGAAAGGTTCACGTTAAGGTGTTGCTGGCCATGTTTCAACTGCAGCGAGGAAAAGTGTGTTACCACCACTTAACACACAGCATGGCGCCGGCGTTCTCCCCACAGGTGAGCGGCGGTTCTGTACCTGGAGGAATTCCGGTGCTTTTTGGATCACTTGGGTATAACTGGTAAAAGCTGACACTCATGAGAAGTGACTCCTCTTTAGGTCTTTCCCCCCACGGTCTTGAAGGACCACTGCAGTAGGCGTTTTCAGACTCAAATTCTTTATAATGTAGAGTGAACTGCAAACTGAGAAATGTGAAATTTTCTCAAAATGAAAGATCAACAGAGGCGTCCCGGCTGCTTGGATTTCCTGCAGGCACCACTTTTAAAGGGGCCTTCTCCCTATTCTTTTGGCCTGTAAGAAAGCAACTTAATGATGCATAAAACTAATTATTATAAAATAAGACTGAATCTGCACGGTAGCTATTCACAGTGTGGAAAATGACACTTTTTCATGGCCTGTTTTCTTTTAAAATGCATGCCCTTTTTCCCACCCTTAATGCAGTCTGTATATGTAAAATAAATACTCTGTGCAGGACCTGGGCCTTAAAATCATATAAAAGAGTCCTGTAGTTTAATGGTCCTTAAATGCTCAACATCTTTTTCAGTTAATGTAAAATCCATCTGATCTAATAGCCGTGACTGAATTATAGATATATAATTTTTTTCTATTAAATGTTAATCTTCTGACTTCACAGAGCAATAGAAGTCTTCTAAATTATTAAGAAGGCAATAACCTCTCTCAACTCCTTCCCGAATTCAGAATATTCCCAGGACTGTTATCTCAAAAAAACTGCAAACCTGTTTAAAATATAAAAATCGAGCCTACTAAGTACCACTTGATGCTAAATGTCAATGGTAAGGGGCATGCTTCCATTGATGTCTCAGTTCACTGGATGGCGTGCGCACACGCGCGTGCACACACACACACACACACCCCCATGGGGGAAGCAGCCCTCACAGGCCTCAGCTCCTCTGCACTTACAGACGACGTTTTTGTAACCTTACGTCTCCGGCTGAATTCATTCATCATCAGTGTTTGTTCGCGCAGGCGTAAATAATGAAAATGCCCTCTAATGAGGGAGCGGGGCCACATGCCCAATTACGCTAAACGCCAGTGCGCTCATGCCGAGCGAGCCTTACTGGAATGCCGCCTCTGCTGCAGCTTCATCTTTGAAAAAGATCTCTGCATTCATGGCTCCTGGCAGCCAAAGGCCTCCAGGTGCTGTAAGAAACAGAGATGATGCTAAGAAGCAGATCAGTGTGTACCTGGAGAGGTCGGTCTAGACGGCCTTGTTTCAAAGAGCCAAGGCCCAAGACGCGGGTGAGCATTCCTGACAGCGAAGCGTCAGATCCCGCTCAGGGGGAACGCTGACACGAGAGCGGGACCGCGCAGTTTCCATTCTGTGTTTTGTGTGCAATGTGTTCTGAGCATGATGCATTTTACGGTGCCGTTCCTGTTTTTCTTTCTGAAAATTATTCGTGACATTTAGCAGCCAGGAGTAAGGTCCAGGTTCTCTTTTCCTGCCAGACACACGCAACCACACTTGGCACGCTCCTCAGAGGCAACCCTCTTGCATCCTCATTCTAGTGCGAGGCACTGCCGTTACTCTGAGGAACAGGGTGTGCAAGAGGACAAAAGATCAGCACTGGGTTGAAGAATCCAGCGATGAGGACAATACAGAGGCAGTGAGAAGTCGTTTTCCCGCACCGTGGTGAAGCCAACATAGCCACCGCTGCTGGCTACGGCCTGGCGTCACTGCGAGCAGTCACCATGGACACGACAGCTCATTGGGATCTCTGTCCTATTCTGTCTTCAAACAAGTGAACTGAGAGCACGCCTTCCAGACAGGTAGGAAGCGTGTGTACGAGAACGGTGCTTACGTCCTTGTTAGCGGACAGCTGGGACCACGGGGGAAACAAGGGAACATTCTAAAGCTGCGGGATTTTTAAAGCAGCAGTAATACCGTGCCTTTAGAATAACAGGACATTTTAAACTATGACATTTGGTTGCGGACAAGAGAAAAGGTTAAAACAAAAAGCCAGCCACCAGAAAGATTAAGCTCATTTAATCTGTAGTTTTAGAACAACACAGGTATAGTGAGAGATTAGTCACTGTAATGTGAAAATCTAAGATGTTCACCGGATGAACATTTGATTTTACGTGGCTGATTCTCTACAACACTGATCCTCTGTGGAAAGGAATAAGCTTTTCTGATGAGCCGGGGGCGACACTGGAGACTGAGCAGTGGAAATGCAGCAGAGCTTCCCACCAAGGCCTGCACCCCACGGGAGCTCAGCGGTGCGTCCCGAGAGCACTCATGTCTTAGACGGGTGAGCTCCTCTTGGCCAGGAGCTCAGACCTCGAGGTCTTCCCGAGCACAGGACAGCAGAGAGACCAGTGTCACCTGCCGGCTACGTTCCCCTGGCTTCCTGTCTGAACTGTCAGCCCTCAGGGCTGTGAGTGCAGCCTCTGCCCTTGGTAGCACAGGGATCATCCTGTGAGAAGTCAAGGTCACCGGTCCTTCCTGCACTCTACATGGTCACTGCAAATGGGCGTCACCGGCTGTGCTTGGAGCCCCGTGGGTCTCTACACAATTCTCCGAAGACAGCAAACAGACCTTGTTTACTTACAAGGATGCTCGAAACCATATTCCACAGAAAACGCTTTATTGATGGTTGAAGACACAATACAGGACACATAAGCCTCCCCTCCCACCCCTCACACAGGCGACACAGCATTGAAACGTGACTGTTCCGTTAAGAACTTTCTCCCCCACAGGGCTTCGGCTGGGGACCAAACACTCGTGACATGGAACTCATGCCGTACAACAGGGCTCCCAGACCTCTGGGCCTGTTAGGACGGGGGCTGTACGGCAGGAGGTGAGCTTGAATGTAATGTGCTTGAATCACCCCAAAACCATCCCCCCCGCCGCCTCCGCCCCAGGTCCATGGAAAAACCGTCTTCTACAAAACTGGTCCCTGGTGCTAGAAAGGTTGGGGACATTAAATATAAAAATTGAAGAATCCAAATATTGCTCACGTAAACTCTGTGCATCTACCTAAAGAGCTGAGAGTAAATCCTACCCGGACCTTTCACTGTCATCTCTGCACTGGAGAAGCACGGTGACCCCTTTGGTGGGAAAAGCTACTCTGACGGTCCTGTGCCCCCGTTACCACACCAAGGTGGGGTCGGCAGTCAGGCTCCTGCGGTTCAAAGATGATTGCTAACGTACATTTTGCAATTAAAAAAACTTGGCAGAGATAATTCGTTTGTTCAGTTTATTTGCTAATAGTCAAATTAGTAATTTTCAATGTGAATGGTAAACAAAATTAATAAAAATATCAAAACATAAACTTTAATGAGATGTAGTTAATAAAATGGTTGGTTACAACAGAGTATAAACATGTCCAATTTTATTTATTATTTTCTTGCTAACTATATTCTTAAAGTTTACTGTATTATTGCACTTTTATCTAAAATCTTAAAGATCTATTTTCATGCTATTTTGCAAGAAAGTTGGATTTCACATTATTAATCTCATTAGTGCAATTTTCCTATAAATAAGTACAAACACTTGAGTGTGTGTGTAGCAAGTGCTCGGTTATTATAGTTGTAAATATCAACACAATTGCTAAAAAAGTCTAACATTTTTGACTCTGACAAATCTGGCATACTACTTATTCTTCTCTAAATACTGCAGCAAGTAAAGTCACCACAAGTGAAAATTAAGATACTGTTGTGGAGATTACGAGGCAATTTTATTATAAATTCCTGATATATTCCACCCTGGCCTGTTCTTAATCTAAATGTAATTTAGCACTGCAAACCAGTATGAAAAGAGATTTATTTTAAAAGGCATAAAAGTTACTTGCGTCAGAAAAAAAAAATCTGTAACTCCACAAGAAGTCAAAGGCACTCAAGTTACTCCAGTAAAGACGAACTTGGCCAGCCAAGTCCCAGCGCGTTCCTTGAAACTGCTTCAGTCACGGCTCAGACGGGAGATCTGAGAGACCTTCTGATCCACTTGGAAGTGGCCACCGACCAAATTAACTTCTCTGAGAGAAATCTTTAAGCAATTTTCTCAGCCGAACCCCTCTTCACCCCACTCAGATGGCTCGTGTTTTATTAGAGACGCGAGGTTCAAACGTGCGTGGCCAGTCCAGGGCACAGCATTACACCGTTTGCCTAACTGCACAGCTCACACATATGGAAGAGAGGATTTGAACTGATGTTAAAAAAGTCAGTCACATACTCATCTAATTTTTAAAAACCTACTGACGGAACAAAATGTATTTTATTTCAGTTATACCAGTACAGGAAGGCTCAGGAAGGCCGCGCAGCTGCACGGGAAGGCTCAGCACCAGCAGGCGAGGTGACACTGCGGGTCCGCGCTGAGCGCTAGCACACAAGCCCCTGCCGCATCTGTATGATCTGGAGCAGGGCCGCCTGCACGTCCTCGTCCATGTGGCCCTGAGACAAAGAGGAGAGGGGAGACATGTTCGTGTCATCTCCACTCACACAAGAGTTCGAACTAGAGACTAAGCTTTAGAACAGGGCCTCGCTGGCTGTGATTCACCGGGCGTCAAGTCCTCAGCACCTTGGTTGTGTCCCAAAGGGCCTACTGGGAAAGGGAGTAGAGCTCCATCGTGGGAACAGACTCAACTTAAAAGTCATGCACACCAGCCGCTCTTAACATCTACTATCAGGAAACAGACGCGCTCTTTCATCACAGCTCGGATAATAAGGCACAGCGTGAGCTGTGCACAAGCAAAGGGAACTGCAAGGAAAGTCTTCTTCTTGCTCCTGCTGGGAGTTTCTTTTTTTAATCAGAAAGGTAATTAATGAAAAAATCCCCACCACATTTATATATTTTACATAAATGGAATCATATATGTACTTTTGCAACTTGCCTTTTCACCTGGCGTCATAGAAATCTATCCCAAGTTATTCCCCTAAGTACTCTGAAATATTGTGTGACCTCCCACTGTATGGACATGTCATAGCTTCTTTACCCATTCCCCCAATGACGGGCATTTTAAGGTGTTTCCAATATATATGAGCAGATTCCTAGAAAACAAACTGATGGTTCAAAAAGCAAGCTCCACCCTGGCCAGGTGGCTCCGTTGTTTGGGGCGTCATCCCGTGCACCAAAAGGTGGCGGGTTCAACCCCTGGTCAGGACACATTCCTAGGCTGGGGGTTCGACCCCTGGTCGGGGTGCGTATGGGAGGCAACCAACTGATGTTTCTCTTTCTCTCTCTAAAATCAATAAGCATGTCCTCAGGTGAGAACTTTTAAAAAAAAAAAGCAAGCTCAATTTTTAATTTTGCTAAGTACCACAAAACTCCCTCCTATAGAGATTATAACAATTTGCACTCCCACCAGCAGGGGATAAATGCCCACGTCCCACGACGCCCTGCCAACGCTGTGGCCCGGCACCCTGTTTAACATTTATCCCGCAAGAGAAAAACGGTGCCCCCCTGTTTATTTGCACGCCCCCCATTACTGGTGAGGCTGTGATCTTCTTAGCCATGTACTCACATATTCAGAAATACTTTAGACTTGAAAAGATGGCAAGAGGGCTGATTAAATGCAAGTCAATATGTGAGTTTATTACAGCTCCCCCTTCTTTTTCCTTGCGGGAGCACTTGAATAGCTTTCAGCATAATGCTTCCTA
The DNA here is from genome assembly GCA_007922815.1 of Macrotus californicus. Classification (NCBI taxonomy): domain Eukaryota; kingdom Metazoa; phylum Chordata; class Mammalia; order Chiroptera; family Phyllostomidae; genus Macrotus; species Macrotus californicus. The sequence goes on from VMDR010004234.1 coordinate 51,981, forward strand.
TTAATATAAAAAGTTTTGCTTCCAAAATCTGTTTCTATAACAGCAGGGTGTTTAAATTTCAAACATTAGCCACAGTCGACTAAACTGAATTTCTTAGCTTCATGACGCCAGAAGGTGAGGCTGTACCCGCCGCCAGCCGCTTTCACTGTGTTTCATTGGGAGTCAGCGGAGTAGTTTCAGATGCTCGTCAGCTTGGGGAGCATGCCCTTCCTCTCTCTAACACGGATCTGCGTATTTTCCTGCTGTTTCCCCTCCTACGCCTCCCGTCCTGGTCCCTCGATAGCCTTCCCCAGTAAACTGCAGCATGCTGTCCAATTCTGGCTTGTCTTCCACCTACTGAAGACAAGGCAGCCGGAGATACTTTCTTGTATCTTGCATTCATTCTCTTCCATTGGTTTCCCATTCGTCTCTTACAGAACAAGCCAGCTTTCTTCTTTTACAAATTCAATGTCGTGGCTTCTTCCTTTTCAGTATTTTATCTAGTTCTTTTTTTTAAGTGACTTCTCTTTGAACTTTGCTCTGAATATCCATGTTTCTTCCTCTTAACAGCGTGGCCCGGCACACTTCAAATCCTGAACAATCCGCTTATGTCTCACCTGCTATTCTAACATAGTTTCTTTTAGTACATATTCCTGAAAAATCTATTATGAGAATTTTGGAGATGCGGATCACAGGGTTTCTACAGAGCATTAAGTACAGTATCTTTCATATGTTAAACATTTTCTTAGATTTATTTTTTAAAAGAGCTTTCTCATTACGAACCCAAAGAAGGGAATTCTTAATCTTATGCTTCACTGAGTTTACGACTCAATAAATATTATTGATAATCTCCTAACAGAATCAATTTTTTTTCCTTAAATTGTTACAATTGTGTGCACTCCTTACTTGTCATTTTTTTTACTCTTATGGTGTTCTCTACATTTCAAAGAGATGCTCCTGCACCACCAAGACACAAGGAAGTCTTTTCCCCTCTCCCCTGGAGGCCACGTGTGGCCATCAAGGCATCACCTCCAGCCAGCAACACCACTCACCTGTGCTGCTGTCAGGTGCTACAAAACTGTCTGCAACACGGGTGACAAGCAGGTGGAGATAATACTAGATTTAAGACGTTGTGTTACCACATAGCTTGGTAAATTTCTCTGGGAGACGTGCAAGCCATGATTAAAAGAAACAATTATTTTTAAATAAGCACATGGGGTACAACTACTTTAAACATGACTTTCACATACATTTGCTTGAACATAAAAAATTATTTTCTCTAAACTAATATTCTTTCCAAAGGAGAAACCGCCTTTTACCTGCGCAGCACTAAGAAGGTGTGTCCGATAAATCGCAATCACTTCTTGGTGCTGTCTGTCAGCATCCTAGAAATGTGGAAAGACAGGCAGATCAGAATTCTCAGCATCCATGTTTTCAGACACAGCGGGGCTTGGGGCACTGCTGTCCTGGGGCCTGAGGCTACAAAACTGCAGTGTCATTGAAGCGCTGCTGCTGCTTGTAACAAACCACCTAGGAACCGCCCGTGCAAACTCCACAGCGTAACAGTGGTGTGAGCTGTTCCACGGCTGTGTGCAAACACCCACAGTGACAGCAACCCTACCTTTCCCAGGTCACACGAAATTACCGCCTTAGTGCACGTCTAATGCTGCTACATAACACGGACACTTACCAACTTAAGCTTTAGATTACTGCAAACTTCCTCCTGTCCCCGTCTCTAGGCTTCACTCCCTGTCATGCCGTGGAGATAGAGGCAGATCTTTCCTCATATCGCGTTTGGCTTAAAAACCTTGGGTGACACCTCATTACATGTAAGAGAGAATCCAAAATCACCAGCTTGGTTCTCAACAGCCTCCGTGATCTGGCTGCACATACAGCTCCTGTCACTGGCCAGGTGGATCGGCCTTTTACTGCCCTGGGCTATGCCACCCGTGTTCCACCTCCATGCCTTGCTTCACACTGCTGCCTTCGCCTGGAAGGCTCTGTCTCCCTCTCACCTACCAAAACACCATCTGTCTTACAAGTTCAGCCCCTCTCCTTTGAAACTAGCTCCTGCCATGCCAGTCCTGGGACTTAATTATCACTTAGAATCTGGGATTGTATTCACAATTCTCTATTTGGTGCTTTTTGTCGTTATTTTACTTTTGTTGGACCTATATTTTGCCTCTAACACTACCCAGAACTCCTTGGGGACCAGACTGTATACTCTTTGTCCTTGACAGTGTTAGGCACCATGCCATGAACATAACAGATAACAAACAAATATTTCCAATTACTGAAGGGACTACCATACCCCTTTGGTAAGACCCTAGCCAGCAATTCTGACAAGGTGCTATAGGAATACAGTGTTATAAAATGAACACTTAAAAAAAATAACTCTTCTATTCAAAAATAATTCACAGCCAATTCCTACAGAGTAGGAAAATATTAGAAACAATTTACACTTGAGTGGGCTATGTTTTACTTCGTGCTTCCATGCACATAATTCCATTCAATCAAAAAGCAAACAAGCAAATAAGCAATCAGTTCTTCTTATCCTATTCTATGGATGAAGAAGCCACGTGCGAAGGGTAGTGTCCCCGTGTCACTTGCTTTTAAATGGCAAGGCTTAGAACTGAGCTCCCATCTTCAGCTCTAAATCCAGATGTTTCCTTTAATATACAAAGGAGATATATACCCTTATAGGTATTTATATGGACATAGGTACCTATGTGACTATATATATCCAAATGTTTTCTTTTAATATGTAACCATACAAGGTGTAAAACCATGGGAATGCCTATCTTTACTCTTAAAGATAAAAGAGTGTAAGGAAACTTCCTTTTGTTGAGTGGACCGATACTGTAGAGTGTGCTGTAGCTGGAAAGACACCAGACTTGGAGTCAGTGAGTCCCAGGATCGAATCCTAGCTATAAGACCTCAGACATCAAGTATTTTCATCTTTGCTTTCTTAACCTGGAATGTTAAAGGGGGGGAATAAAGCCTTGTAAGGTTGTGATGAAGATAAAGTTTAAAGTATGTAAAATGTGCAGTGTAGTGCCTGGCAGACAGTAGGCACCAAATAAGAAAAATGATTACATTCTGGGATCTGAGCATAGCCACAAATGCATGTGATTTCTCAATCGGCTTTTACACACCAACGAGCTACGTGACCCTGCGCCGGCAGCCGAGGCCCCGCGGATCTACGAGGCCCTGCGCCGGCAGCCGAGGCCCCGCGGAGCTACGAGGCCCTGCGCCGGCAGCCGAGGCCCCGCGGAGCTACGAGGCCCTGCGCCGGCAGCCGAGGCCCCGCGGAGCTACGAGGCCCTGCGCCGGCAGCCGAGGCCCCGCGGATCTACGAGGCCCTGCGCCGGCAGCCGAGGCCCCGCGGATTGGGTACTCACCGTCAGCTGCTGCTGCAGGGCCCGCACTTGGTGCTGCAGAGTGTCGATCAGCTGGCTCTGTCTCTTGCTCGGACTCCCGCTCGCGTAAGTGAGTTGTGAGAGGCCATTCAGCGCCTGTTTTAGTCTCTCTACGTCATTAAGCAGCTCAGTTATCTTATTAAAAAAAGAAAAAATGTTGTGGGAGAAACGTGTATTACTCACTTACAATGACCATCTTTACGTAGTATAAACAAACATATTTACTTTCTTGAATTATATTCCTCAGGAATTCCTTACACAAGCATTACCAAATCAAGAGCGAATATGGGGTATGCCCTAAGATTCGAGTGTGACTCCCGTCTTCTCGTTTTCAGATGACACACAAGTACCTGTGAGTCACACAGACCGTCTTCCAGGTCGACTGAAACACAGGAAGGCAGAGATTTTCTCCAGAAACACTTGAAACGGAAAAAAGCATGGCTCATGCATCTCCAGCATTAACTTATGTGCCTCGTTCCTTTCCAGAATGTGGGATTTTACACTAGTCTTAAAGAGGGGAAAGTCAGGGAGACTGCTTAGAATAGTAGAGTATAGGCTTTAAGGCTTTAAATTAGGCAGATCTGATGTTTATCAGCTGTGTGAGCTGGGTTGATTTCCTTTCTTTTTTCTTAGCCTTAATTTCACTATCAGTGAAAGGCGGAAACCTTTCACAGTTAAGAAAATCAAACATTATCATAAGGATATGCGTGCCTGGTACATAATACACACTCAATGGCAACAATTATAAGTAGAAATTAATAGCTTGCTATTGCAATGATATATTATCATATCCATAACCACCTTCCGAACAAGCAGGGAGCACCCAAATTCTGGGTCATCACTGCCGATGTCAAGTTAGTGCCTGCACCAGTCCAAGGGCTGGGGCTGTGTCTACTTCCCTGAGAGCTGCGTCCCCAGCACCGAGCATGGAGAAGGCATTTAACAATTATCTGCTGAACTGATCAAACCTCACGCGGTCTCCCTGAATTCTCATCTTCACAGGACATACTTTATGCAGCTGCCGCTTCTGAAAATATTGTTGAGCACCTATTCTGTAAATTATACCATGAGAATGGATGATAAGAAGAAAAGGTAAGTTATAATCCTTCTCTTTACAACCGGGTGGGAAGATGGACCACATAGTTCTGACACTGTAAAGTGTTGTGTTTTGAGTGGATGGTGAAGCCGAAACAAAACATGCACTGTGGAAGGGGAACCGTGCGCTGTGGACTAGACAGGACAGGGAAGGCTTCAGGGAGGAGTGCAAGTACTGACGTGAGCATCGAGGAGAAATGAGGAGAACCTGACTGTCCGAAGGAGGGGCAGCCCACTCTGGGCAAGGGGACCGGTCTGCGGAAAGATGTGGGGAAGAAGGTACAGTGGAGAACTTGGCGGGCTGGCATGGGTGGGTGCCAAGATTGTGTCTGGGTGCTCCCCAGAGTCCTTGGCTTCTTGCAGCCCAGAACCAGATTTTTGCCTTTCCTCCCTCATCGTTCTCGGGGCACCCGAAACCCACTGGATTCACTATGAGGCACGTGACCCTTGCGTCTCCTCGTCTCTCCTCAACCCTTGGCTCTACCAGATGAGGAGACAAAACTCAAAATGCTTTTGACTTTCCTGTGACTATACTTTTTTATTCAACTCCAAATTTTCTTGCACACCAGTAGTTAAGTAGGAAGGTGGCATTTAATGGTCACCACATTAACGCTGTTGTTGACCTGCCTGCAGGGCGCTAAGAAAGCTCCCTGTTTGCTCTGCGCTTTCCAGTGCAGAGGCACGCAGACGGCACAGGGCCTACCTTATTGTCTTTTGCTTCGATTTGCTGAGCAGATTCCTGTATCCTTTGCTGTAAGTCTGTGATTGTCGACAGCGACTTATCACAGCGCTCCTGCTGGTCCTTGATTTCTTGCTCGATGCTGACGTGGAGTAACTCTTTCTCATCCTTTGCAGACAGCTCCTTCTTTTTGGCCTGCACAACCTCGTCACACACTTCTTCATACTTTCTATTCAGACTGGCCAACTTTTCATTTAAGGTGGAAATCTGTGTCTCCAAGTCACTTTTCGTTGCTTTATATTTAGACAAATCAACCACCTCTCTGGTCTCTAACTTTTTTAATGCCTGTTTACTATTCTGAACCTCTGACTGGAGTTTGGAGACTTCTTCGGTTTTGTGTTGGTTTTCTTCTTCCTTGGCTCTCAAGCCCGCTTTCAGGATCCCGAGTTCCTTCTCGAGGGCTTCCTTCACCTGCACGTGCTCTGCCAGCGGCACAGAGGCGCTCCTTTGGTCCTCCAGCAGCTGGCGCAGGGACCTCACTGTCTGCTGCTCCTTCTTCAGTTCTGCCTCCAGAGTCTCGATCGTGCCGCCGAGAGACTTCTTCAGGGCCTCTACCTGCTCCGACGGAACATGCTGCCTGTGCAGAAGTGTCTGTGCTGTAAGCATGTCAGCAGTCTGCTTGGCATGTTCTTCTGCCAGCTTCTCCTTCTCGTTCCTCACCTCCGTGTATTTCTGCGACAGGTCTTTCAACTGTCTGCTCAGCTCTTCCGTCTTTCTGCTTAGTGCTCTTTCCGTTTCATGAGAATTCTCAACGAGAGCAACCTGACCCTTCAACTCCCTCTGAAGCGTGAGGATCTCCTTCTTTAACTTGTCATTCTCTTGTTTGCACTTCCTGCTCTCTTCCTCTCTGATGTGACACTTCTGCGTCTGCTCTGATAGCCGCTCTTTCAGCTCCTTCTCGGTTGCCTTAAACTCCCTCTCACTCTCTTCAAAGCTGACAAGCGGGGCGTATTTGAGTCTAATGCATTCCTGTATGGTGTCGAGTTCCTTCTTCTGGGCCTCGATTTCAGCCTGCAGCGTCGCGATCTCCTCCTGGCCTTTCCTGTAGCTGGCCAGGACCTCGGCGCTGTCATCCCGCGCCTTCCTGGCGCTCTCGCTGACGGCGCGCAGCTCCTCCTCGTGCTCTCGCAGGCTGATGTATTCAGCTTTTATTTGGTTCTGAGTGCTCTCCAGGTTTCTTCTCAATATTTCATTCTCGTCCCTTATTTTTGTAAGTTCTTGATTTACATGTTCAAGTTTCTTCTTCATGTCTAACAGTTCTCTGTTAGTCTTATCTAACGTGCTACTCAGCGCAGTTTTAATCTCTTCGTGGGTTTTAACTGGCACATACTGGCTACTCATGGTCTTCTTCAATTTAGCGTTTTCAGACATGAGCGAGTGTGCCTTCTCTTGGGCTTCACCACATTTCCTATTAAGTTCGGAGAGCTGTTTGTTAAGCTCAACAATGTTGGATTTCAGAGCCGTTATCTCTTTTTCATGTTTCTCACGAGGTATGAACGCAGTTTCCAGGCGGCGAACATTTTCACTCAAACTGTCATTTTCCATCAGCACTTTCTCCATCTCCAGCTTCTTTTCTGCGCACTTTTGTGTTACCTTTAAAAGCTTTTTATTCAAATCACCAACAATGATATCATGTGACTTTTTCATTTCCTCACTTACTTTTAAAGGAACATAATGATTTTTCATTTCAGTTGTTAAGTTATGCACTTGCTGGCTGAGGAGCTTATTGTCCAGATAGGTCTTTTCAATTTCCTTTTGTAAGGCCTGATTCTTCGACGTTAACTCAGTGACCTTCTTCCCAAGTTCTCCCGATCTCTGTTCCAACCTGCTCTTGAGCTGCTCGTGGTCCTCCGGTCTGACATGCTGAGAAAGCTTGGCCTTGCTGTTCTCGAGTTCTCTCTTTAACTGTCTAATTTCACCAAGTGATTTTTCATATTCTCTTTCCATATCAATTAACTTCTTTGTCTTCTCATTCACCTCATTCGACAGTAAGCTCTTCATGCTTTCAAACCTTTCTGCTGGAATGGAAAGGGCCAACTTTGCCAGTGATTCCTTCACCTGGACTTCCATCTCTGTGGCCTTTCTCCCTTTCGTGTCTCGCTCTGCCTCACACGTACTGAGCTCCTCCTGCAGCCGCTTATTTTCCTCTCTCAGCTGGCCTTCATCCCGCCTCAACTCTTCGACTAGCATCTCGTTTTGCCTGATTTGGTTTCTTAGTTTTCCCACTTCCGCTGAAGCGCCTTCGTATTTTGCCTTCAGGTCCTTCAGCTGCTCCTTCAGCTCCTCTGTTAGCCTGTGATTCCCTGTAGCTGCTTCACTTGTAAGGTGCTCTTTGAGGGCAAGAAAATGCGTCTGCATTTGTTTTACCTTCCCCTCGGACTCATACATTCTCTTCTGCACGTCTTTTAACGCATCCTCTAGTTGCTTTATCTGCTCATCCGAATCCTCCTTGACCCTTTCGCATTCGAGCGCTAAAGCTTTGCACTCTGCCACCTTGTGTGCCAGCTCATTTTGGAGCTTGAGTCGGTCCTGTTTCGCTGAATCGCAGAAAGTTCTCAAAGCCTCTAACTCTTTCTTTAAGATTTCACTTTCAGAATATGAGGTCTGATTGGGCAAGGACAGCTCCAGTGGTCTTAACATAGATCTGCTTTGCATATGAGCTGGCATACCTGTGGAAATACACTGAAAAGGGGGGAAGGTATCAGTCACAGAAGCCAAAGACACTTCCTTATTTGCCAAACTTATCTTGGAAAAACACGGTACTGATTTGTGAGGTGAGAAAAGCAGTTTTGGGTGATTTCCTTAACACACACTTACGCAGTGACATTTTGGAAGTCTGTTCACCTACCTGTCTTTCTAGCAGAACAAAGAAGACAGTTGTGGGCTCTGGAAACTGTTGTATCTTTCCCCATTCACAATACCTACCGCACACATGACTATCAGCTCAATCAAAACACATTTATTACCTCTATGTTTTATGACATATCATGTGCTCAGAACTTCAAATTCTGAAGCCATCAGAACTCTTGGGAAAAAGTTAAAATGTGTTTAATTTCTAAAAAAGTATCTGACTGACTTCGGAGTATCCTCACTGTTAACTCCAAGGTAATGTTCTTAAGTTATAAAACTACCACCAGATGAGCCTGGCCAGTAGGACAGCAGTCAAGAGAAGGACTACTTGTTAACCGACCCACAAAAAAACAAGTTTTCTTCTCCCAACTAGAAAGATAAATGAGAACTTCACATTTAATCCCACTACCATAGTTGGCTGACATCGTGTTCCCTCTAGTAAATGCTGACAGAAAAGAAGTATAATTAAACTTCTCAGTGAAGTGTATAATCACGAAAGACTAAATTTAACAATTTATATTTTTGCCCACACAGCCCATTACAATAAGGGCTCTTTACAAGTACTAATTCATTGAGAAAAGCCACGTGTTGTGAGTACGTTCCACTATTTTATTCTATTTTTGTTATGTGAAACACAACTTCATTCTGATTGTGAATGGTAGGGGATGAGAGTGACAGGAGCAAACAAGGCTACCCCACTGAATACTGTGATGCAGCCGCAGCAGCCTTGCATCTGAAACTCAGTAAGGAAACGCCTGCGTTCCAAAACAGCTACACGTGCAGGCCCGGAAAACGAAGGTATGTTTAAACTGCCACCTTCACTCCAAAGCGGTTCATCTCCTTCCGCATCCCTCAGATCAAGCACGGGCTCTGCTTAGCAATATAACAAAGCGGCAAAGACGCTGCGCCACTGACATCACGGGACAGCTGCCTGTGAAACTAGACTTCCGATGCTGGGCTCCAGCTTCCCTCTCGCACAAGGCGACCTCCTCATCCGGGACAGCGGTGGTCTGAGCAACCTCCAGGTCATGCCGTACTCAGACTCTGCTGCCAGAGCTGGGTCCATGGCAAGCAAGAGCAGGCAGGGCGACAAACTCCAAGTTAGCGTCTCTAATTAGTTTCTTTCTTTAAAATATTTTATTTACTTATTTTTAGAGAGAGGGAAAAGGAAGGAGAGAGGGAGAGAAACATCAGTGTGTGGCTGCCTCTCGTGCGCCACCAGCTGGGGACCTGGCCCGCCACCCAGGCGTGTGCCCTGACTGGGAACTGAATCGGCAACTCTTAGGTTAGCAGGCCGGCACTCAGTCCACTGAGCCACCAGCCAGGGCTCCAGTTAGCTTCCTAGTGAGCCAGAGGAAGGGCTTTCAAAGCTGTGGTTACTTCTGCAGAAACGTTGTAACACTGAAGATTCTCCTTTCAGGGGAAGACAGCTGATCTTGCCTTAACTGTCCTGTCCTTAACACCCACTTTGTTGCCACTCAGAACGATGAGGATGCTTTCACACACTCGCACCAGATCCCCATGCCAGGTAGGCACATTCCTGAAGTGACTCTTGAAGTGACATCAGACATTATAGTGGCACACTGGGCTTGGATGCTAGGAGCCGTCTCTCAGCCCGCCAACTCCTCCTGGCCCGCCATGTCTCACGCGTTGAACTTGATGGGCCCTCTGCTGACGTGGAGCACCAGAGGGTGAACCTCCATGCTCAGGGTGGCTCATACTTCTCAAATTCACCCGTCAGACCGACGTTGCACAAATGTGGTTTTCCCGGTCCCCCCTATCCCCAAACAATACAAGTTTGAACCGAACTTGAGGCTCTCTTTGGGTGGCCGTGGCAATGTGACTTTCAGAACGCCTCCCAGTCCGTATGACAGAGCTAGAAAGATGGCGGAATTGCAACTCTAACGCCCGGAGACACAGCTGACCCATTGCTAGTTTAGTGCTGTGCAGTTCAAGCCGCGCTGCGCTTCCCTGGACCGAGCAGAAGACTTACCACAGGGGTAATTCCCAGCCTGTCTGCTTCTAGTTGTCTTTCAGCTCATCAATTACCTCTAGGCTAAGACTGCTACCATTCACCAACAAGTGACTTACACAGCTTCCCAACTTCCATGCTTGTTTTACTGTGATCGAATATTGTCTCATCTTCTTAAATATCATTCCGATGATTGACATCCATCGTCCCACCTCAGAAGTTTCCAGCTTAAAGTGGTTAGAATCGTGTACCACTAATTCGCTGTGTCTGCAGACGAAGGCACGTGGAAAGGCCTTTAAAGCCCAAATATCTAACAGTTCTGAAGTCCATAAGAGGTCTAAGGAATGTGAACCCTGTTACTGCTGGAAACTGAAAGTGAGGGGCAGGTGATCAAGTAAGAGAATCAGGTAACACTACCTTCTTGGAAGCTTTATTTATTGCCAGGTGAATTTCCACAACACAGCATATTTGAAAGCAAGGAAGATATATATATATATATTTCAAAGCCAAAACAAATGGCTCTTTAATTATTCATACATGTTTTCTCCTTTTTATGGGAAAATATGAAGAGATAACCACTGCTGGAATAAAGGCTTACTATAAAGACCATGAAATTGTTCACTCAACTCTTATTTAAGCCACTGCCATCGAAAACACACTAGGGGGCGCCAGAGACAGCAATATCTGCTAAAGAATGCAAGACCAACTTTTATAATGAAAACTGTATTCGGTGTACATATTTTTGATTAACATAAAATTTATTTCCTGTTTTTAAAGGCAGATATATTTTTATAATTTTCTATTAAAAAGTAGTATTACCTGTGAGTCTGTCATGTACAT
>VMDR010004235.1:0-62355 GCA_007922815.1 Macrotus californicus
CTACTAAAAGAACAGGTTGGTTGGGAGCATTAGTTTTACGTGATATCTAATCAAGTCCTAGGACTTGGAAACACTCAAACCACTCTCCAGGTTATTACCTCTGTTAAAGTATTTAAACTAATCCAAGTTTTTTTCTTGATTCTCAGTTAATTGAGCCAGTTAAAGGTATCACCATGCTGTGAACTTTCTAGAAAGGACTAGAAATGGAAGTTAAATGGAGCCTTAAAATCAAACAAACAAACTAGTGTTTGAGGATTCCAGAGATTTGAGTGATAAAAGAAGCCCAAAGCTTGGAAAAGCTGTATAAACATTCCATATCTAAAGATAAACACTTGAGCAAAAAAGAGGGACTCATGGACATGGACAACAGTGTGGTGACTGTGGGGGAGCAGCGTAAAGGGGGGAGAGGGTCTTAGGGGGATAAATGGTAATGGAAAAAATACAATAAAAAATAAACTGTTACATATTGTAAGACACCAAAATAACCTTAAAAGATGCAAAAATAAAATATATAAACACTTGGAGATCTTTATGCCATTCAGGTCTAGTTTTGTGTTGGCCCCGCTGCATTATGACTCAACCAGGGAAGGCAAAATACAAATGGTAAAGATTAAATATTCAAGATTAAGAGAACAATTGCTTTCATCTGGAAAGAGGAAGTCTAACGTTTCTTACAACTAAGTGTAAAAGGTCAATGCAGTCAGATATAATGTGTTTTAAGTCATACTTTCACTTTATTAAACCTGCTCTTCTGTCCTTCAGACAACCACATCACATACACATCTTATGTGTCTTTCTGTGTTACATATATACAGAAATGTGCATATTAAATTTCCTCCTTAAACTCAATATTCCTTTAACCCATTTTGGGTGCAACTTTAACATCCAGACATTTTGAAAATTTTAAACATTTATATGAACACATTTCCCTAAGAAAAAATATCAACTTTCAACGATGAAGACAGCTTGGCATATTTTGGTCAGAACGTAGGAGGAAAGGAAGTGGCCAGCAAGAACTGACCACGGCCACTCCAGCACTGCTGTCAAACCCAAATAGGCCGTAGCACTTTCTACTCGACTCGAACTCAATTTTCCATCAAGTGGCTGCATGTTTTAAGAGTCAGCAGCAAGCTCGGTTTATTGTTCCCTGGCCCTCGCTGGCCAGAAGACAGACTCTTCTTAAGGATGTGAGTGGTGCCCGACATCTCCACGTAGGCCGCAGAGTCTGCCACAGTGAGCTAAACTTCTAAACATGAAAGGTCAATTTGAGAATGCAATCACAGGAAACTTAACTACCTTAATTTTGAAATAATTTTTTAGAACAGGGGCTATATATTTTCATTATGAAAAAAATCATAAAATAAGGGGGGAAATGCTTAATATTTTGGGCTTTATATACACAGAATTCCTGGGTAATCCCCCCTTTACTCCATCATAGAAAAAGGCCCCATCTTTTTCTTCTTTTAAACAATTTTTAAGATTTATTTATTTACTTATTTTTAGAAAGAAGGGAAGGGAGGGAGAAAGAGAGGGAAGCATCTCTCGATTGGTTGCCTCTCGCACCCCCGCAACCAGGGCCTGGCCTGCAACCCAGGCAGGTGCCCTGACCTAGAATGGAACTGGTGACTTTTTGGGCCGCAGAGCGGTGCCCAGCCCGCAGAGTCACAGCAGGCAGGGCTAGGCCCATCATTCTCGGCAATTATGTAGTCTTCCATTACAGTGGTCTAACTTAATTTCTTAACTAGTTCCCTATTGATAGTCATTTTAGGTTATTTTCCGTTTTTCTTTTGTCAACTATAGTGTAAATATCTTTATATGCATTAGTGGGCATGTTTCTTCCAGAGCTAAAGTTATATATATTTTAAATTTTAATATATTTCAGATGTGCCTTTCTAAGGCACGATGTCACCTTCCCAATGATCAGTTATGCTAGTGCCCTCATGAACACAATTACAGATGAGGTCACAAGACTTGGGGACATTGACTTACCATTATATCATCTCCACCCTGAGGCTTCTCACATGGCTGTGAAAGTGCAGTTTACTTCTCAGTAATCCTCATGCGTATTTGCACTCTGCACTTTGCAGTACAGAGCACTCCCTGAGCAAGTTGCTTAACATCGTATATATTAGTGCTTCATGTTCCTAAACCACAGCACACTGCTCACTTTTAAACTTTTCCCTTGGAATAAAATTAAACATGCTATCTGCCTTTTAAAGCACTAATGTATATTGGGGATTACTCATTCTGGCTAAAGAATTACCTATGAATGTCTTCTCCCCAGAGAGCACATGAGCATCGTTCCAGGCACTTGCTGAATGAATGCACTCAACAAATATCTGATGAGCTCTGGGCTCAGTGCTAGGGAAATTAGGATGCTCTCAAGTACTTGCAATTTAGCACACAGGAAAAATATATTAATACACTAACCAGGGATTTGGTAAATACTCATTGCCCACCTACAAAGTGCTCTGTGCCATGCTGGTGCTGGGGTAGAGCAGTGAGTGCTAGAGGTGGGTTGCCTGGCCTCATGTGTAGCACAACTCTTTTAGAACAATCTAGAAGACCTTCTCCAATACACGTATGCCCAAGTATTGAAGCTGGGCAGTAGAATTCATAAAGTTACACATATGAAATATCATAGAGGTGGACTTTGACCGTAAGTATAAGCTGGCTTGGCAGAGAAGAGTAAGAAGGCATTCCAGGCAGAAAGAACTGAATGAGCCAAAAAATAGGGTTTGGGTTTTGAGAATGGTGAGTATATCGAGGCTAGAGTTTGGTCAGGTGGGAGGCGGGTAGGCTGAGAATACAGAGATGAGATTATATTGGGGCCAGATTTAAAAGAGCCTGTATCACATGCTGAGGTACCTGACGTTTGTACTTGTTTCACAGATGAGGAAACTGAGGCACACAGAAATGTGACTTGCATGGTCCAGTTTAAGAACCTTGTCATATCATTCAGTAAATCTATTAGTGACTAGAAATAACAAATTTAATAGGTCATTGAATCTGTATTTCAAGGTAAGAACCCAGACATAGTCAACATTTATAGTATACTTTACTCAAAGGATAACAAATATTTATACTTCAAAAAGACTTTTGGTTAGAATTTTTGTTTTTAATTACACCAGCTGTAGACAAATATAGTCATCTTAATTTAAAAAAATTAAAACATTACAGTTAAGAAAGAGTTCCCTTTAACCCCCATCCCAAACACAATTCCTGAACTTTCTCTTAAAGGATACACTTTTATCTACTTGCTATGCCTCCTCCTAGAACTTTATCATTGTCTATTCATGTTTATATGGGGGGGAGACTAAAAAAAAATTGCAATTATCTTCTGGAGGGTGAGCCCCTTGTAGCACAGGCTTCCCCCACTAGATGAGTGTTCTGGGAACCCATCTGCATCACTGCACCAGCTGGTGTTATTGTGAGAGGCTGCTTCAGCTTCAGTTAATTTTTTTTTGAAGATTCTTTCAACATATTTGCCCATTTCATGATGGGTCACTTACAAGCACACCTGTCCACACTGTGCTGAGTGTTCAGCAGCTTTTGACCAAAAAATGGCATGACCTCTGTGCCCCACCCTCCCTATTCACCCAATCTTGTCCTGGGGCACTTTTCTTTTTTGTTCCCCTGGGATGAAAACAAGCTGTCAAAGGGAAACATTTTGCCGATGTGGAAGTGAAACAAAACAACAGCAGAAGCACTAAAAGGCATCAAAATCGATGAGTTCAAAAACTGCTTTGAGCAGTGGAAAAACATCTCGATAGGTGCATTGCATCAAATGGAGAGTGCTTTGAAGGTAGCTGAAGTTTAAAGATGTAAGAATGAGTATACAATTTTTGATAAGTAAATTCTGGTTTTTTGGGGTTCCCCCTCATATACATTTATGTTTATAGAAATAGAAAATTGTAATGTTCTTCCTTTATTTTAGACTTTAATTCCTATTGATCTTTACCAATAGTGTATATATTTAAGATAACCCTAGCCTTCTCTAAATGTAGAATATAAACCACGGATGTCAAACTCATTTTCACCGGGGGCCAACCACATCAGCCTCGTGGTTGCCTTCAAAGGGCCAATTGTAATTTCAACTCCTTAACAGTTAAGGAGTAGTTACATTTATACAGTCCTAAAATTATTTCGGCCCTTTGAAGGCAACTGTGAGGCTGATGTGGCCCACAGTGAAAATGAGTTTGACACCCCTGGTATAAACCATTAGACCATAGCAGTGCTCAGCATATAGCAAGTGCTCAAAAAATATTAAAGAATGAGAGAGAGATATTGATGCTAAGGCTTATGATACTAATCAGGTAGATAAGTGGAGCTCCCAAAGTCAAAGGTCCACCAAATAGTGGTGATTATTGCCACTTGGATTATCCAAGTAGGTGACTGAATTGTCAGCTCCATATTCCATGATTTCTAAACAAGATCACCAAGAAATCATTTCATCCTAGAGGTTAGTGGCAGCATTTCATTCGCCATCTTGAAAATAGCGAACACATCCTGTGATTTTTTTTTTGTCTGGCAAACAGCGCAGTATGTAAAACAGCACGTGATCCTGCAGTGAGACCCGGTGCCGACTTGTCTCAGGTGCGATGAAAACACAGCACCAGCTCTGGGGAGGGGCTGGCGCTCAGAAACCTGACCAGCAACCTTGGCAGCAACAAGCCAGCAGCATAGTGAAAGAAGTCTCTTTCCAAAAGAGCAGTCTTACTCTTTCAGAGGAACTGCTGTTGTAGAATTAATTCTTCTAGAAGGCCAAGGGCATTAACAAATGGCAGCGACGAGGCAGAACTCCTGCTATCTGAGAGTGGATGGCTTTTACCAGCATTTCCATCACTTCTGATCAAAGACCCCAACCCTCCCAGGGTAAAAATACTGGATTGAGAATTAGGATCCAATCCCAGTACAAGCCATAAATAGAAGTGGAGTGTTTAATCGCTAATTAAATCCAGTTTCCTGGATCACTGTAGGTAATAATTAACAACCCAGAACTATGAGATAGGTTTGCAGCATGAGAGGAGATTGGACTATCATCAAGCCTCTGGGACAAAGATATTGCCTAGGTTAAAAAAATATAAGTTAAGAAGAGGTGCTTAATATTCAATAAACATATCCTAAGTACCTACTATGTGTCTGGCAAGGGACTAGGAACTCACAGGGAGATATGACAAGGATTTCAGGAGCTCACTGGGAGCCGAACTTAACCTTTCAAATGGAGAAAAACAGAATCTAGAAAAAAATCAGAGTAAAGGAGAATTTTTAAAATTTAAAATATTGGAATACAGAAAGTCCTTTTTTTCTTCCTCAGGCTATTACTGGATTTCAGTACCCTTACAAAGCTGAGGAAAGTAACATCATCCCCTAAAATAGAACTTTCAAAACAATCTTTAAAACACAATTTTAGGTGGGTTCCTATAAGAGATGAATTGAGCTTAATTAAGAAAAGTTTTTCTAAACTTGAACTTTCAACCATTGAGTGTTAGCTGCCTATTCAATTTATCACTGGTCCTTTTCAATAAACATTTTAAAACAAAAAGCAGCCTTAACAGACCTCAAATTTTAGATGCCAATGTATTTTGTCCAAGTATATAGCTTAGATCAAATATTTCTATGGTAAATAGTTGTAATAATTTCTTAAATTTCTAATTGTACAAATCTTCAAAATTTGTGACTATAACTATTATAGGTGACAAAAGCTGACCAGAGAAACAAACAAAAACCTCTATGCTTGAAGGCCTTAAATTTCATTATCTGTGAATGATGCGGACTCTGTCTTGCCGGGCCATGTGTTGTGGCTCTTTGTGTTATGGCTGCAACAAACGACAAACAAATTCACACGGACTACAGAAGTCCTGTGGAGAAAAAGGGACAGCACAGCCGCTCTCTAAGTGAGAGAGAGAGGGCCCTGACCCCTGCCTGGACAGGCTTTTATTGATATTCTAGGTATATTACATTAAGGATGGCCTTCATTTACTATGCACAGGTTTGCTTTAGGTGGTTACCTTTTATAGAAAACAAAAGAAAGAATGTTGCTAATCACTTCAAAGAGAAAAGACATTTGCAAATGTAAAGGGGAAAAGTGGTTGAACTGGTTACACCCCATACTTGGGAGGTTTAGCACAGATAGCAGTAAACCTCTGCTGCCTCTCTTCTGAGTGAGGGAGTTTTTGCAAGAGCAAGATTCAAAGCGGCCTAAGTACAATGCAGGCCTGATTCCCCACAGGAGAACCGATCCATGGGTTTGGCTGCTGTGTGCCGGACACGTACCTGCCTGTTTTCAGACAGAGCTGGGCTACATTTGGCCTTCCACACAGATAGGTTCCCTATATGTGAACTTGCAAGTATTTATACTTTTAAAATTCTTACTGCCCTTCCATGTTTTGGCAAGGCACTCATAAAGGAAGGTAAAAAAAGATATGCCAGAAAAAAATGAAACTTGGGTTCATGACTAGTAGTCAAGTCTTAAGGTGTTTAATTGACTATATTTAAGTTAATCCTGCTCTGCATCTGATAAAATGTTTAAAGAGCTTTCCTAAAGCTCTCTGGCCTTATTTCAGACATTAATCTCTCTCTTACTCATTTTTAAACTGCCAGGTTAGCAATGAAAGAGTAAAATCCATAAACAAAGAACAAACAGTGAGCTGAAAAAACTTGTCCCACTTAGAGTATTAAATATAGATGAGAAAAATTTTTAAAAATGATTTGAATTCATGGGCATAGATGGGTAGAAAGTGCCACCCTATTTACAGTTCCATCCATAGTGCCGTCTTGCCACGTTTCTGGGATGTGAAATGCAATGGGTGCGTAGCCTTACAGAAGGCCTGGAAAGAGTATGGGTAAGGCCTTCTTATACCTATTTTAGTGACTGTCTTAAAACACTAAAATATAGACTTTGGTACACTCTCATTTGTGATATTTCTTTTGAAATATTTAAGAATAGACAGGTGACTATTTTTAAGACAGTGGTGATAAAGACCTGCCTGAATCAGCCAGGATAAACTGGCTGTTTATGGTGCAGTTTAAAGAAAAGAAAAAAAAAAAACCCTCCCAAATTGCAGCAAAAGCAACAAAGGTTTATAACTTTCTCATGCTACATATCCAGAGAAATTAATTGGGTAAGATAAAGTAGGCTTGCTTCAGGCATAGCTAGATCAAGATACACCAAGGTTGTCCTTCAGGACCTGCCCTCTTGCTTCCCTCAGTTCTGTTTTTGTCTGTGTTGACCCCAGTCTCAAGTAGCCACCACCAGTTCCCCGGCTGACATTCATACAACTCCAAGTCCATGGGGAAAGAAAGATTTTCTTCTCTCACATGAAACTCACAGTAATTCCCACGAAAGTCCCAGAAGTTACCTAACTGGAACAGCTGAGTGGCATACCCATCCCTGAACCAATTGCTAGGAAGAAGGAGATGGAAATACACTGATTAGCCTGGAGCCCATGGAGGGAATAGCTGCATCTGAGTTATGTGGGTTGACAATGTGAAAAGATTAGTTCCCTCAAAAAAAAAATCTAGGTTCTCTTACCCAAGGAAGGGATGTTAATGCAAGCCTGAACAGCAGTTTTTATTGCATGGTCAGAGACTGAAAACGCTTTGACCCCCTGCCTGATTCAGGCCCTGATGGTTCCATGTTATAGAGAGTGGTGGCAAAGGTGCCTGTGTGCTCCCATAATGGTTATAAGGAAGGGTTATTCAATTTTAGCTATTCATCCAACAAGTAGATATTGAGTATATACAATACATCAGAAACTCTGCCACCCGATAGAAATACAAATTCCAATAAAATACAATCCTTGCCTTCAAAAACCTCTTGGGGGCAAAAACATTTAACACAAAATTACAAATCCCTTTCCTACTTATTATAAAACAGGCATGTGGAAAGTGCTGTGTGACATGTGTCCCAAATTCTACCAGTCATGGAATTTATTTTTCTAGATCAATTCTCAACTTGCACAGCACATTTAAATCTATTTCAAAACAGCAAAAATCTACTATTTTTCATGAGAATCATTTTAAATAAATAGCCAGGTTTTAGGACCTAAAATTCAAAGTCTAGAATGTGACATCCTTGTTTCACTGTCAATCAGCATGTAAAGTGAGGTGCATAACTGGTTCTAAGACTGTGTGAAGGTGACCTTGAAAGCAGTTTTTTGTTTGTTTATTTTTTCCAAACAAAGTAATAAATGCCTCAGGGAAACAACTATCACACATTCCTGGCCAAGGAGCAGCCAACAATGTACAATCCCATCTGCCATTCAAAATTCCACAGAGCTCTCCAATAAAGACTCCTTATACTGAAGCAGGTGGCTCAAGGTAAGTACACATAGGAGTGAGAGAGTTATGTCATCAGGAGGAGAGCCTTGACGGACTTTACTAACAAAAGTGATTCATTCCTCCTAATTCTGTAACATCTTTATATGAAATACAACTCCCCATGAAAGGAAGACTTCATTTATGAGTGAAATTTGAAAGTATTCCTAAAATGAACTCAAGTCTGTTGACTTCTTTTTCTCCTTGACTACAAATTCATGTTAGGTAGAAAGTGGACAATTAAGAAAGTTTTTAAAACATGAAGACTGGTCTTCGTTTACTTTCATTCAAGAAACATTCATTGAGCACCTGCAATATGCCCCACATGTCTCACTGTCTATGGGGGAGATAAGAGTATAAACACATAGTTACAGCATTATGTCATTCATGCTGAAACAGGCGTTTATAAGGTGCTGGTAGAAGGGGCTGGGGATGGGAAGAGGGAGGAAGAGAGAGTCATGTTTAAGTGGAGGCTTCAAAGGTGCACTGTTCCACTGTGTTGATGAGGTGGAGGAGGGTCTGTGTAGCAGAGACAAAGAAGTGAAGGTATAAAAAGTATGTAATGTATGTGCATTCTAGTGGACAAAATAAACTAACAAAATGGAGACAGATACATGGACACAGAGAATAGACTGACAGCTGTCAGAGGGGAGGGAGTTGGGGAATGGGGGAAACGAGTGAAGGGATTAAGCAAAGGGGAAAAAAGAAAGACTCATGGACACAGTCAACAGTATGACGATTGCCAGAGGGAAGGGGATAGGGGAATGTAGGCGAGGGTACAGGGGCATAGGTGGTAATGGAAGACTTGACAGGGGTGGTGAACATACAATATACAGATGATGTGTTATAGCATTGTATGCCTGAAACCTATATAATTTTATTAACTAATGTCACCTCAGTAAATTCAATTAAAATAAATAAAATTTAATTAAAAAACTTAAAAATTGAAAAAAATGTATGTCACTTATAGGGAACTTTAGGAAGTGCATATGGGCAGAGGGCAGCCATTGATAGCTTTTGAACAAGGGAGCAACATGATCAAAAGTTGTGCCTCTGGAAAATCCTCCTGGCAATGTTATAAAGGGTTAGACTGGAGAAGGGGGGAGTTTGGAAGCAGGAACACTAGCCAGGGGGCTCCTGTGGGCACTGGGACATGAGGAGAGACTGAACTAAGGCAATGAGATGGGAGCAACAGAGGCATGGTGACTACTTGCTAGTAAAGCAGAGGGACTATCAGTCATGATTTCCAGGCTGGGCTGACTTCAGTTTTGATCTGTGCAGTCTCCCAGCCCCCCTCTCCCCAGAAGAGCCCCAGGCTTGGTTTAATGCTCTACTGCCAACATCTTGAGGTCATTAACTTTTGAACAAGGGGCCCCATATGCTCAGTTTCATTTTGCACTGGGCCTTACAAATCCTACAACCAGTCCTGTCTCCAGGTTTCTGTCCTGAGCTAAGGGGTAGACCACAGCACCAATAGTTAAAGTGAGAAACAGAAGAACACATTTTGTTCACTCCACTCTGTGAAGAGCTAAGTTCAGTTTTATGACCCATGTTCTGTGGGTCATCAAAGTAGGGATATTCAGAAGGCTGCTAGAAATTGAATGTAAATTCTCAGCAAGGTACAAACTAGAGTTATAGATGTGGGGAGTACCCAGGTCAAGGTGGTGGAGATCCTGGATGTGGATGAAGTGCATAGAGGGCAAAGAAGCTGGAGACAAAACCCTTGAGAACACCAAAGTTTGAGAGATCGGAGAAGGGAAAGAGAAATGGAAGAGGAGTCAGAGTCCTGTGTGAATTGTGTCCTGGAAGCCAAGGAAAAAGGAATCTCAGGAAGGAGGCAGCGATCCTGTAAAACATATGCCACAAAGAGATCTAATAGGACAATGCCCATTGCATTTGGTGACTAGAGGGTCGGTGGTAATTACTGAGACTACTGGTCAAGCAGGAAGTCATTATAATAGGAAAAAGGAAAAAACAGGAAACAGAACGTGCAGACCCTGCTTTCGAGCACCTGGGCTATGAAGACAGAGGGAGGTGGAAGATGTGAAGAGTAAAGGCAGGTGTGGGGGCTTTTCCCCTTAAGAAGGGGACATGGTGCAGATTTGTGTGAGACAGCACTGCTCTAGGAGGTGAGACGAGGGTACACACTTCCGGGACATGCACAGAAGATAAAGGTGGGAATGAAGAGAGACAAATTCACAGACGGAGTGGGCAGAAGGCGAGTGAGTGTTTCACAGGTTCCCCTCAGCACATATACCGACAAAATAAAACAAAAACAAAAAAACCACCCCAACAATAAATCTCTCATTTTCTTAGTAGTGTTAAGTTTGCTACTGAGTGAGGTGGTCTGGACAGCAGGGGGGCTTCAGAAGAGTGCTGAAGGTGAGGAACTCATTGCCCTTGGAAAAAACACTGACCAGGGACAGGTGTGACTGCCTTGTAGCCAGGAGGGCTCAGCGGCTGTGACAGCAGAGGGCAGTCTTGGGAAAGAGGCACAACTGGATGATGCTTGCAGTTTGCACGGATGAAAAACTATAATAAGCAACTCTGGCCCAGGATATTAAAAACTGGACAAGGGTAAAAGAGATTTGTCTTTTAATACTTTTAATTAAGCTCTGAAGACCCTGCGTTGCAACATTAAACCTCCAAACAGCACCTGCTTTCTCCGTCTTCTCAGGGCTGCCCAGCCGACACTTGGGATCCTGAGCAAGTTGGAGACTGCAGCAGGGCACGGGCTGATCTGGTGAATAATTAATATATCACTAAGACCTGCAGCTCCTGCCTCCCTCAGCAGAAAGCATATTTATAAACTCATAAAGCAACTTACTCTATGGTCTAATGATTAAAGTTTCCTGGGCTCTATTTCATTATAGCTAAGTTAAAAACTGACCAACTCACTTACCCCCTTTTTCCTGGGGTGACTAATCAGAAAACAAGAGAAATCTCCTGACTAGGACTGACAACTAATTTACACGTCCCTCGTTCGAGGCACTTTTGCCCAGAGCAGGACTCGAGAAAGCTGAAGCCTTGACTCCATCCGTTGCTAAGGCAGCGGAACTGGGCTAATTCACGGAAAGGGAGACAGAGCTCTGCCACCCGCCTCTCCTCCCTCTCCAACTCCCAGGAGACTGACTGGTGAGCTTACATTTACCTTTTATTTAACCAGACAGATCACACACGGTGTCGCTTGAGACCCTTCATTAGAGCCCCTCTCCGCTGCCTCATTGTTTGTGCAGGAGTTTCTCTCTAGTATTGCAGACGTGGTGCTTAAGATTGTGAGGAAGTGCGTCTCATGAAGAGACCTCCAGCTTCCTTGTTGAGTCAACTCTATCAAGGTGAGATGGGAAAAGGCGTCACTTAACAAAAGTGTCGATCGAGAAATTAACTGAATCAGAGCCATTATCTAGATTTAGGTAAGAAGTCTATTTTTAAAAACAGAATCAGATGGGTGGCCACTTGGGCAGGTCCTGGATAAATGTGTGCGCAAAGGAAGCCAAGTGAAGAGCAGTGTTCTTCCCTGGTACGAAGACCCAGATGTCCCGCCTAGTCCAAGCTCTGCGATACCGATGCCAGACAGTTCGTTTCTCAGGAACCAGCCTGACTTGTCGACCCTGGGTAAAGGTTTAACCGGCCTTCCCCGAGTGTTTAGTGCAAGAGTTAGTAGCGTAGAGCACCTTTTCCTGACTCACTCCTTACAAATGTAAATTGCACGAGAGCGCGGGAGGTCCGGACCAGCCTTCCAAGCCCAGCTATCTGAACACCCACCTCCGAGACCAGTCCAGGCACAGCCCGCCCCCTGCACACCGCTGAAGACCCACACCGGGTGGCAGCCCGGAGCCCCTCGCGGGGAACTGGAAGAGCCAAAACCCTGCAGCGACGGCGGGCGCGTCCTTAAAACAAAAGCGCCCCTCCAGGCCAAGTTGTGGCCTCCCGCCGCCCTCCCCCTCACTCTCCAAATGCGCATGAGCAGAGGCGCCTCCCTCGGTTCCTCCCAAGGCTAAACTTTCTAATTCCCTTCTTTGGCTTGGGCTGCCGGCCGCTGGGAGAGCGCTCGCATCGTCGGGTGAGCTGAACAAAGTGGCTGCGCGATTTCCCCCTCCCCACCCACCCACCCCCCGTTTCCGTGGGAGCGGCAGGAAATGGAAGGGCCCCTCGCCTCTCTCTGAACATTTGCCTTTCCCCCCCACCCCACTCCACTGCTCCATAAAGGAACACGGGAAAACGGGGCAGGCGGCTCGGTGATCGCTCCTCTGCCGTGTCCCCTCGGCTGCAGGGACTGGACATGGGGCTGCTCCAGGTGTTCGCTTTCAGTGTCTTAGGTAATTCCGAGGAAACGGTGGGGGAAGGGGTGGGCTTGGATGTGGGGAAAGAAAACCCCAAAGCCCCTCACTCAGCTTCGAGGGCGCCTGGGGGATCGGGAGGACTGGAGTGGAAATTACGCCCTGGGATTAAACGCCAGCGCCATCGGTGGCCGCTGAAGACGGCGCGCGAGGATCGTCGCGGACCCGCATACTCCTGGCTCTGTGTCCAGAGCTCTGGGTCTGGCGGCCGCTGCTCCGGACTTTACATATTCTGCCCATTTCTGCTGGGGCTCTCCACTGCGGGGGGAAGGCTCCTTGGGGTGGCATGGGTCGCTGCGGAAGGCTCCCAGGAGCCCGTTTCCCAGGAAAGTGCCCGAGCTGAACGCAGGCTTCGTCCTGGGAACAGATTGGGGCCATGTGGCTTTAATTAACTAGCGCTGTCTGCCCCGGGATGGCGCCAGAAACAGCTGGACCCGGAGCTGCCCTGGAATGGCAAAGCGTTGAAGCCGCTCCAGAGCCTCAGGAATACACCGCTCGTCCCTTGCTCAGGAAAGCGGACTCCCTCGCGAGCCCACCACCTCTGACCCCTATCCAGGGAACTTTGCGCGTGCACGTGCGCGCGCGCACACAGTCTCTAATGTGTCCCTATGATCGCAGATTTCCGCGCGCACACACATTCGCATTCACAGCGAGGATGCACGGGCTGCCGCGTGCACGCGGGTTCACATACACACTCCAGCGCAGATGTGCCGCGTTTGGCTGCCCGCTACGTTGCACACAGGTCCAGTCACGTCGAAGTGGCGGGTCTGCAGATAGGTCTTTTGTGTCCGGAGCTGCCTCCCCGGGGCGAATCAGGGTGGGTGCGATGACCTTGGCTGCTGGATAAACCTGAGATCGTGTCTGTGTTTCTTTCCGAATCCGCCTCTCCACGTCCTTGCCTTCCCCGCTTTTCCCTCACTCACCTCTCCATTGTCTCTTTTCTGTGCATTCTACTTTCTTCTGATCCTACACTATCCCGGCCCCTGCTTGTCCTTTTGCTCCGGCTCGCTTCCTACTCCCAATCCCCCAACCCCCACCCCCATCTGCCCCTTCCGCAGCGGTGTTCGGCGTCCGAGTGCGCGCTCAAGAACCGGAGTTCAGCTATGGCTGCGCGGAGGGCAGCTGCTACCCAGCCACCGGCGACCTTCTCATCGGCCGAGCACAGAGGCTTTCGGTAACCTCGACGTGCGGACTGCACACACCCGAGCCTTACTGCATCGTTAGCCACCTCCAGGTGAGCGCGGAGAGCCCAGCTGGACGCTCTACGCGCACGTCCTCCAGTCCAGACGAAAGGGGCTGGCACAGGGGACTCCTCATCCTGTCACCTATCCGGATAGGAAGCTGGCAAAGCCAGGGAGGCCCGGGATTCGGCTGGTAGCCCACCCTTTTGCCCCATCTCAGTT
Source organism: Macrotus californicus (assembly GCA_007922815.1). NCBI lineage: Eukaryota > Metazoa > Chordata > Mammalia > Chiroptera > Phyllostomidae > Macrotus > Macrotus californicus. The sequence goes on from VMDR010004235.1 coordinate 14,063, forward strand.
TGCTCAGTTGCATCCGCCAAACGTTTCCTGTGGTCACCGCTGCCGGCACAGGCAGTATGGAAAGACAGGGCTGCAGACAGACCTGGCCCCTGCCACTTGCTCTAACCCGCACGCTCCAACCCACCCGCTCCAGGGGCTCCAGAAATCCTGTGTGCGTGCATGCGCACGCGAGCGCCGGTGCTTTAATCTTTCCCTTGTGGGAATGCGTGTGAAAAATTCTTTTTTCTTTCTTTTCTTTCTTTACTTTTCTTCCTTGTTTCTTTCCTTTTTAAATAACGAGTAGTGATCTTAGATTTTTTTTTTTTTTTCAAATTTTGCACTTGGGTAAAGAATATGACAGCACTGACCTTGTAAGGTCACTCCAGTCATCGGACCTGTTTTTCTCCCCTCGTTTGGCGCTGTTCTCCCATCCACCTATTTTAGATACAAGGATCAGATGCTTTCTTTTTCAAAATTACCTGGTTGCCATGGTACCCTGATGAGGTCCTAAATGGAATTTCAGGGTGTTTTCTGTTTCTAAAAGTAGAACCAGACTTTACATTTCAGAAGTCACGTTTTTCAAAGTCAACACATTCTAAAAGAAAACAAAGTGGAAACTATCCAGAATAAGAATCCCTTTCCTTGATTATTAAAAAGGAGACATATCTCTGGCCTCTCAGGCAAGCAGGTATTAATCTCACAAGTGGGGCAAGTTCCAAACCCACTGGTCTAATTTTGGCTACTTCATCCACCTGTATACCTGCCCTTCAGGAGTAGGACAGTGTGGTATGGTTTACATAGCAGATTCCTTAAAATGGAGTCACTTTTACAAAGCAGAAGGGGAGCCCATTCTGGAAACCTGATAAATTAAACCGAAGGAATGTGGTAAAGTGGATTCCACTCATTTGCTTCCAGATTTATGCAGAGATGTCTAGACTGTTTCCTCCTGATTAAAAGGGAGGCTATAATTAAACTTTTTGTAAGTTCTGGTAATTGTTCTTCAGTATTAGTGTCCTTGAAAAGTTAATGAAGGCAGTAGATGTTACCTTTTCTAATATTAGCAAACACATTGTACTTAAAATATTATGCTAGCATTTACCTCAGAGGCCAAGCCATCCTGTAATGAATCACCCATTTCTGAAACCAGTTTTGACCAGAATGAGATTTGGACTATTTGTGTTAAAAGCAAGTAGAACCAGACCCTCTGGTTTAGGTGATTAGCCAAGAAATTGTGGAGTGCTCTCCGTGGATCTCAGATCCTAAAGAAAGGGGCTGGGTGAGCACTTTTCTCAGGCATTTAGCGGGTGTAAAAAACTAGTCGGGAAGCTAATGTTTTGTTCAGGGTCCCACTGCACCCCTGACTTCGGGCCTCTGTATTTTCATTAATACATTTTGCCATGTTCTGAATCCTTTTGGGAGGAAGAAGGTAAATAAATAGAATTGTAAAGTGCTGCCAGTTGATATTGTCCTCATAAGAATACCACCTTTGTTTGAACGTTTTTGTAAGATGTGTGTGGGTCTCTATAGATTTCAGTCTCAGTACTTTCTCAGACTTAAGAATAGTCTGCATTTCAGAAAACCTAGGTAGAAAACAGAGCTCTGTGGGGAAAAGGGAACTGCTAAGTCATGCTATTTATGATTTGCATGCTGGAACACAAAGAGGGTTCTTGGAACTCTCGTGGCCCCCACTGTGGGGAGAAGGAAAGTGAGAAGACAGCAGTTCAAAGCTGCTCTAAAACCTGAAGTATCCCTCCATTCCAGGTCAGGTCCACTTTGGTGTTCTTGGAGTCATCACAGTTCATGTGCTCCCAGCACAGTAGGACAGCCTGGTCCCCCGTCCCCAGATATCCTGAGGAGTTTGTCGTGTGCAGGCCACCACCGCTAGCTGGCTCACAGCTTGGGCAGAGTAGAAGCTAAGAGGTCTTGTTCTGTAGTTCCCAAAGGTTCTTAAATACATCTGCCTAATAGTTGGTTTCTGCCTTATGTAGGTTTTAGAAAATCGGGCCAAGTGAATTGGGTTTTTTTTCTTTCAGTTTCAGTTTGCTTTATGTCAGCGAAAATTCTCTAATACCTCTTCTGTATTTTACTTGAAGAGTAAGCTTGTCTAGCTATTTATTGAGATTAAGGCTTAAGCCTAGAAATTTCATTTTGATTAAATTAATAGCTGGTGGAAACAATGCCTTCTTTTACTTTTGACCTTGAATTTGCAAGAGAGGAGGAAATTTTCAGGAGAATTTCATATGCTGTAAATTAAAGTGAAAGGCATGTGATACATTATTTAAGTAATTTTGGCACATTCATTTTTTTCTGAAGCAAGTAGGTTTGATTTTTGTATTATGGGCTTGAATTTTATTGTGGGGTGTGTGTGTGTGTGTGTGTGTGTGTGTGTGTGTGTGAGTGATTATTTCCCAGACTCATGAAAGTAACTTTGCTTTCAGGAGGACAAAAAATGCTTCATATGCAATTCACAAGATCCTTATCATGAGACCCTCAATCCTGACAGTCATCTCATTGAAAATGTGGTCACTACGTTTGCTCCAAACCGCCTCAAGATGTGGTGGCAATCTGAAAATGGTATGTGGTTCATGTGGGAACAAGTTTGTGGAGTGTGATTGGTCACTTGGAAGGGGTTGACAGACTCCTGGGTATTTGTAATTATGGTTCCTCTGTCCTGTGATCATGGCCTTTGATAGATTTACTGCCTGAAGCACTAAAACCCGATCCTTCTTCCCGAGCATGCACTCCCTATAAGAAAGCAGCCTTTCATGCTAGACCAAAGTAATTCCTAGTCCTCGTTCTGAGGGGGGCCTTTGGGGAGTGTATAGGTGCTGAGGAGGGCGTGGGAAGGCCCCCTACTGTCTCAGGCCCTTATTCTTCCACAAAAACACAGCATCTCTCATTCAGATCAACCCAAATGAAAGGGCAAAATCAGCCCCCACCACTATCCTTCCTTATATCTAGAGAAAAATCGACAGTATGATGAACAAGTACTAGATGCGATTTTTCAAAGACTCGGTCAACATGTGTATGACCCAAAGTCAGTTTCCCCAGGGAATGTGTCAGTTTGATCTTTCATCTCTTCTTTGCCTTTTGGCTTTTGGTTTAATAAATTAATCAAATATGATGTTACTATTGCTGTGAAATTAAGCCAAAACTACTTTACATTTGTTTTAAACTTGAATGCTGAGCTTTGGGGAATAAAGGTAGAGTTGTGTTTGTTAATTAACCAGGTATTATTAGATTAAAAAAAAAATTTTGAGTAAGGGCTCTCAGAAGTGAACCTAAGGTTGGCCATAGAAAGCATGGACACTATAGAGCTCATTGTTATTATGTGCCCTATACCTGAGATATTTTGGGATGCTTGCAGTCATTCATCATTCTGTAAAGAACTCCCTTAACAGATTTCCTCATCATTGACTCATCATATCAAATCCCACATGCTTTCTAGAAGACTGTTGGTTTCTGGGAAGGGTTGAGTTGTTCACTGGTTGGCCTTGGGACTCCACTGGTTATCAGCTTGATTGAGTGAGATAGACTGGTTCCCAGAAAGCGTGTATCTGTTAGAGCCTTATTAATTCTTATAGGAAGATCTCTTGGTCGATAGATCAGTGTGGAAGTTTCTGTAAATCTGCACCTGAGTCACAGAGGACCCCTGAGATAATGTAGAGCTTATTACGATTAGTTGAGCATTTCCTGACTGCTCGTGTTCTTTTAGGGAAATGGAAAGAGAAGAAGGATGCCTCAGTGTTGGAATAAAGACTGTTCCCATTTTAGGTGAAGAACAGTAAAATAGTTCATCATGTGCTATAGTTCTAAAGAAGTGGTTTTTCTCATCAGTAAAAGTTTTCTACGACTTTTAATTTGTATGGCAAGAGAGGCTAAATGACAGAAAGAAGGATTTTCCAATTAGAGGGGCGTGACTTCGCTATGCTCTGACACAAGGTCAGATGACACGAGGCTGATGGGACTTGGTCTCTAGAAAGTCAGACCAGTGATTACTGTCATCTCTCATTTCTCTGTCGTCTGATAGTGACAGTTCACAGTCAAGGACGTTCTTTGTAAATGTGATTTTATCTACTTTCTGTGTGTTTTGTCGAAACCGAGCTTCCCATGGTGGCGTTAAATAAACGATCAGTTCTCGGGCTTGGCATGTACAGCTACTTTGAACTTCCCTTCATGATGATCTCTTCCTAGGTCTGGCAGAAATCAAGTACACCATGTAAGAACAGTCTTGTCTCTTCTCGATGGATTCTTCTTCCCATGTTAAAAAGACTAGCGCTTTCCCAGGCTCTAAATCTAAAGTGAGATGTGCTTTTAGGCCGCATGTCGCAGCACATGGTCTTATGTTGCAGAGATGGTACCAGTCTTATTTGTATTTTCTATTATTTCGTTATCTCTTCATTTTGAACAAATATTCCACATTTTTAAAAGCTTGAGAGAGGAGAGACATATGGTTGCTTGGCTAACATTTCACATGAAAAGTGATGTCCAGAACAGGTTTACAATGTGGTTCTTTTTAATAATTTAGTAAAGTTAGGATGATGATAATGTTTTTCTGTAACATTCCAGCTAACTCGCATCCGTTCCAGTGACCACTCTCCCCTCCCCCAGTTGACTTGGTGGTTTCCCAGCTGGAGAGTCTATTTCAAAAGTCCAACCGATTTCCTGAAAATACACCAGCTGGTGACAATGATTCATTCCGACCTATTCCTGTCTTCTAGCATTGGAGGCTTCCCTTGCTCTGGAAGATGGGCCCTAAAAGCTCTCTGAAGTGCAGGAAAGGTGGAAGGTCTCCTTTACCAAACAGGCGGCCCAAGGGACTGGGGCGGAGAAGTTGTCCATCTATGGAATTCCAGTGGCCTTTCTGTGTGTTACAATAGGTCTGATGTACCCTCGGGGCACGGTGCAAAGGCTCATTTGTTTGTTCAGGCTTTCCCCTCAAAGAGGAGATAGTATTTGTCTGGGCTAGTTTGTTTATTGGACCAACGCTTTGTCTCTTTGGCATCATTTTTCAGTTGTGGAAATGCATCCAAAGCCTTTCCCATCGGAGCTGGGTTTTTCTAAATTGGAGTATAACTCTTATTTTCCTTGCTGCTACATAGAAAAAAAGGAGTATCTCTGTTTTTCCTGAAGGAGGATTGTGTCCTGTGTTTTAGACTGCAAGCCGAGCCCCTGCTGTGCTCAGGAAGTGCCCCTCTCCTTTCCCCTCGGAGAGCCTCTTGGCTTAGAGGGATGGGAAGATATTTCATTGTTTCCTAAGTAAAGAGTCCTTGACACAGCCAGAGGCATGCTGCCAGATGTCGTGTTCCAGTGGGTAGATCCAACATGCTGAGCTCCAGAAGGATTTGTGGAAGACTGAAGGATCCTTCCGATTTGTGCCTTACCACCTGAGCCAGGACGGGGGTTCCTTGTCATCTGCCTCTTCAGGCACAGAGGATTTCTATGAGGACCATAATGATAACTTAAGAAAATAGTCTCAACTGTTCACAGATCTTCCTGTTTACCTTACTGTTTCCTTTTTTATTTTAAAAAAATCTATAGGCGTGGAAAATGTAACCATCCAACTGGATTTGGAAGCAGAATTCCATTTTACTCATCTCATTATGACCTTCAAGGTAAGGGATCCATAACTTCAAGGGGCAGTGAGGACTCTGCGCAGTCCCCCTTTCAAAGCAGATGTCTGTTGTGAACTGACCTGAATGGGAACTTAAGTATTATTGTTGCCATCAGTTGGGATAATTGGGCAGTTTTTTAAACATGGGCATAAATAACTATGCTTAACAAATTATCTTCATGGCAATAAGTAGAGAAAGCCACTATTCTAAGGTAATCCAACTGTTAACTTTTAATCAGGTATCTTCTTATTTCCCCATGGAGAGAGACCGCTCTGACTCTCCCAAACCACAACAAAACCCCTGGAGAGTAAAATCCCTGATCGCTCCTGTGGGTGATCTAATGCTGAGTGTGGTAACTGAAAAGGAAGTGTATTGTCTTTAGTTTCCAAGGTTTTGCAAAATTTGTGGGAACAGTTTCACAGTTCCTTAAGAAGTGTGTATGCTTTCTGTAATGTGGATCTCCTCATCCCTTTTCTTTTTGAGATGTAAAATGACTCCAGGATGAGGGAATGCCTCTGCATAAAGTCCTTTTGTTTCTTCTTGAGCAGCTGCCTGGAAATGACAGACTTCACATGGCTTAGAGTACATGTTGGTGCACAGGAAACCCATAATTTACTTATTACTTCTCAGATTCAAATCACTTGCTAATAGTTTTAAGTTGGAGTTGGAGGCCTTATCTGAACCCTCTCAGGTTAGGAAAAGGTGCCAGGGTAGATTTACCATGTGGGCAGGTAGCCATGAAAGTCTCATTTGTATCTGCTGCTGAAGCCTGTGAGGCTGGGGCACACGTGGGCGTGGAGGTCAGAACGTGACTGGGGGGGATGCTGGGCTTGGGGAGGAAGGTTTACACAGTGACACCTGATACTGAGAGGGTGGGGAAGGCTTCCCCTAAACACCTTCCTCACTTATTCTTTGTCCCTTCATTTATCACACACTCAACCTAGCAGTTAGAATGAAAACTCAGCTACGCGTGAGGATATTGCCTTCCTGTTATGTGACACCTGAATATACTCAGTCATCTTTATTAATGTTTATGGTTCTATTTTTTACTTTGGAAAGGGCATCTGTTTACATACATGGGTAGTTCTGAGTTTCTTTATATCCAGAAGTCCCTTGGGCACATATTCTACAGTTGAAACTCATTCAGGCGGGTACAATGGGCCAGAGATGCAGTTCTGCACGAAGTACAGAAGGTGCGACGGAGGAGGCGGCGACTTAACTGAGATGTGAAGAACAGGAACAAGCGCCATACTTCATGAGCGAGAACTCATCTTTGGGTTCTAGTTCATGTGGGAGAAGCAATCTTATGGTTGTGACTTGGATGTGAACCTGCATTCTGCCCTTTACTGACATGCATGGCCAGAGTTTGGGCATCCCCCTTGGGAAAGTGGGAACAGCAGTAACACCTGTGTTACAGGGTTGTGTGACATACCCCTCTGCTTTGGGAATAGGGGTAATCTCGGTACCCTGGCCTAGTGGGATAGGCCCCAGTGGGATTTCCTAGTGGGAATACTGGGCATGTGATCATTTTTATATATGCTAATGCTTGGCCCAGAATCGCTCTGCAAATATTTACTGAGACATGAGTAAGAAAATGAATGAGTCCAACTACCTTCTATTTGTAAGAAACTGCTTCATATGGGATATTTTAAAGATAGTGGAGTTACTGCCCTCCTGGAGCTTCCAGTTTTCTCGGGGAGAAACATACTTGCAAATAACTCATTATACACAGCCGAGTGTGTTGATGGCTACAACAGAAGGTCAGATAATGTACATTAGCAGGAAGGAGTGGGAGATTAACTTTAGCCTGGGATATGAGAGGAAGCTTCATAAGGAGAGGCCTGGGGCTGCCCTTGGCCAGTGCCAGGAAGAGTGAGCAGGATTTTAGTGGGAGGAGGTGGAAGAAAAGCCCTTCTGGGCAGAAGAAACAGTGTGAGAGCACAGCTCTGGCAGGTTCGTTCAGCATGAACGATGTAGATTTACCTCGACCCCAAGGTGGGGTAGAGAGCGGAGGAAGGGAAGTTAAGAGGCCAGAAGGACCTTGACTCCTTCCAGAGGAGTGTGAACTTTGTAGGAAATAGGGAGCAATTGACAGGAAATGAGACCTGTATTTCAGGGAGGGAGGCAAGCGGAAATGCAAAGGAGGGCCTGGGACAGCTGTTGTTGAGGTCAGTGTGTAAAAGGCGCTGACTCAGGAGAGGGCTGGTGTCCATGAAGAGGCCGTCTGGGATCCTCAGGTAGGAGGGGGCGCCTCCTGCAGCCCAGATGTCTCGGCAGCATTATGGGAAGCTTCTTTAGAGTGCACGTGCCCCCTGTTACCCTGCTACTGCTGCCTCTGAGAATCATCGCCAAGACGTGGAGCCTGTTTTCTAAGAAGGTCAGATGGACCCCTTAGAATCAAAGGTTAAACCATGAATTAGAGAAAGATTAGAAGCAGAGCAGTGGGAGGAAGGGTAAGGACAGGGATGACTTAAAGATGACTCACTGTCAAAGCTGAGTGACTAGGAGGGTGGTGATGCCATCAACAATAGTGAGGTTAGGAAGGGGATGAGAATGAAGGATACATGTCATGCTCACTCCTGTTTGCCATGGACATGGCTGATTGCTAAGTGGATTGCATTTTCTTAGGCTAGCAAAATTCATTCGGCATATACACAGTATGTTTTCGTAGATGGCCAGATGTTTCTGAACCCACAGCTCCTTCATTTAGTATAAATTCAGAGGTAACTGTGCAGCACTTGTGAGGCCTTGGAAAGGTTGGTGACTAAGCAAAGAGCTTGGAAAGTCTTCTGTTCTGTTGGTAAAATGTGTTGTTCTCATTTCCAGCAGCTTCTTCATTCCACAGGAAATTGGATAACCTGTCAGTGGTCCTTCGGGACTTAGAAATTTCCAGAAAGGAGAGAGTAGGAAGCATAGCGAGGACTGGCTGTAAGGCTTTTCCTCTCTGCTCCTCTGTGACACAGCCATCAGGCCAGTCTCTCCCCAGGTATCCACCTAGGAGCTGTTCTCGCGGGGAGTTTGCCCTGGCTCAGTTGGCTACTGGTTTTTTCCCCCTGAGTTTAAAGTTCTAATCAAGTATCATTTTTTATATTCCTAAATTGGTTTAAAAAAAAGAACCTGAGCAACTAGTAATTGAATAAGTCAATAAATCTGTCAAAATGTGATCTTCCATTTCCTTACCTTGGTCTCCTTTGATCAGTGGAAAAGACCATCAGGACTATTAAGAGAGGCAAATGGAGGCCGGGATGTGCTAGTTTACTCCACAGATGTCGGCCAAATTTCTGTGCAGCACTAGTTTTAATTCAGAAGTGTCTAGTTCAGCTTCCATTTGACTTTCTTGATCTTCATCGTAACCTGACTTCCACTCCCTATTCATTGATGTTGAAGCGTTTGCCTACTCTTAGTGCTCATTCTGCTTCATCTCTTATTTCTAGTTGACCCTGCTCACAACACCACCCCCCTCCAAAACCTCTGTCCTGCCTCTGATCCAGGATTTTTGTCTGTTACTCCTTCTTCTCTGAAATCCATTTTTCAGTCTTCTATTATGCTCTTAGCCAGTGAGGCAGTAAGGTAGGTTCGGTCTTGGGTTTGAACCTAAGCTCTGCAGACAACTAGCAAACTCAGCCTCAGTTTCCTCATCTGTTAAGACAAGTGCGTTGTGAGGCTGTTTTGGTTCCCTAGGGCTGCTGCTTGAAGTCCCACAGACTGGGAGGCTTAAACAACAGTCTGAGCTCAAGGTATCAGCAAAGCTGGTTCCTTCTTATGGCCTTTTCTTTCCTTGACTTATAGATAACTGTCTTTTCTTTTTGTTTTCACATGGTCTTCCCTCTGTTCTTGTCTGTATCCTAATTTCTTCTCATAAGGGCACCAGTCATAATGGATTAGGACCCACTTCAGTGACCTCATTTTACTTTACCCCCTTAGAGAGCCTACCTCCAAGTACAGTCATTGTCTGAGGTACGGAGGGTTAGGTCTTCAACATAAGAATTTTGGGAGAATAGAGTTCAGCCTATAACAGAAGGTTAAATGGAATAATGTAATGAACATTCTGGGCACCACTCTCTTTCCTTCCTTGTCTAGCCCTTTGTTGATGCATTTTCTGGAGCATCGGCTTTGGCTCTCTTATCTTGTCCACTGCTCTTCTGGGGAGAATTATATGTTTGGAGGTTTCAAATATTGTAAGTATACAGTGAATCTCAAATCCACGTTTCAAGCTCCATTCTTGCAGCCGTGTGCTTGACCACTGTTTTTAATTGTCTAGTGAGCATCACCATATGGATGCCTCACATGCCATTGGTCCAGAAGCAAATGCCTTCACTTCTCTCCTGTGTCCTTGTCATTAGTTTAACAGTCCTCCCAGCTACCCAAGCTCAGGTGTCTGTGTTTCTTTCCTCTCCCTCCCTTTCCACTGAAATCTAATTCAATGTATTTTACTTTCAATAAATTTTCAGAGCGGTCAGTTCCAACCTGTTATCTGTATTCAAACTGGAAAGCTTGAGTTAAGCCCTTCATCTTTTTTTATTGCTTGGTTTCATTTTGTCCAGTTAAATCTTTCTGTTTCCCTTTCATTGCATAAAGATGAAGCGAACCTCTTTGCATGGCAGACAAATTCCTTCCCGCTCTGCCCCAACTGACCTCTTCTGCCACTTGCAGCTTCCTCTGCCCCTGCCTGGGAAACACCCAGTTACCCTTTTAAGATTTAGTTTGATATGCCATCTTCTCTCTGAAGCCTTCCCCAGCTTTGTGTGTGGTAAAATATACATAATACAAAATTTGCCTTTTTACCCCTTTTTAAGTGTGTTCAGTGGCATTAGGCATATTCACAATACTGTGTCACTGTCACCACTACTTCCTCCTGTATCATCCCACGTGGAAACTCAGCACCATCAGGCAGCAGGTCCTTACTGGCCCTCCTGCAGCCCCCGGAACCTCTGATATACGGTCTGTCTCTGTGCGCTTGCCCGTTCCAGACTTTTAACACAGGCGGAATCATGCAGTACTTGTCCTTTTATGCCTGGCTTGTTTCACTTACTGTAATGTTTTCAAGGCTCATCTATGTTGGAAACATTAGAATTTTTTTCCTTTTGATGGTCAAATAGCATTTCATTGTACGTATATGGTTTGTATGTATCCATTCCTTTGTTGATGGACATACGAGTTGTTTCTCCTGTCCGGCTGTTGGGAATAATCCCACTATGAACGTTCTTGTACATGATTGGTCTGAGTCTGTTTTCAGTCCTTTTGGGTGTATAGCTAGGATTGGAACTGCAGGGTTTCCCAGATTCTTGAGTTAGTAATTCCTTCCTCTTGCTTTCCCTAAGCACACCGCATGTGACTCTACTCTGGTGTTTGACATATTGCATGTAAATGATTTACACCCACATTGATACCTCATTGGACTATCTAGAGCGTGTGTGGTACTGACAAGTAGTTACTACTCATCTATTGAATAATTAAATGAACAATTAAAAGAAGAAGCACTCAAACTAAACAATCATATTATGTGCCTGGTGACTAACTATACCAAGACTCGTCTGTTATTAAGCCCTGTTTATAATCAGCTTCTAAAGAGAAAGAGCTCACGAATCTTTGGTAGGGTGGGGGAAGTGCAGTTTAGGGCTAGACACTTTCCTCGTGAGAAGAGGCTCCGTGGAACAGTTTGCAGTATTTGAAATCCAGCTACAGTCTGAAATACTAACTACATGCAGTCAGTTGAGTGATATTGTCATCTGGGATTTTTTTTTAAACCCATTACAAATAAAAACATTAAATGAGTCTTTTCTACCCTGTCTTTAGACATTCCGCCCAGCCGCTATGCTGATAGAACGGTCATCTGACTTTGGGAAAACGTGGGGTGTGTATAGATACTTTGCTTATGACTGTGAGAGCTCCTTTCCAGGCGTCTCAACTGGCCCCATGAAGAAAGTCGACGATATAATTTGTGATTCCCGATATTCTGACATTGAACCATCAACAGAAGGAGAGGTTTGTTTGCTTTTTTTGTATTACATTCTACTTGCAAATCTAGTTTTTGATCATTGCAAAAATACCAATTACTCTTCTATCTATTTTTAGGTGATATTTCGTGCTTTAGATCCTGCTTTCAAAATAGAAGATCCTTATAGTCCAAGAATACAGAGTAAGCTTGTTTTCAAATAAAAGTTTCATAGAAAATAGCAGTCATAGAAGAACTTTTTCCCAGAGCACTTCTACCCAAAATCTAAATATTCAGTGCTAAATCCACCCCCTTTATTTATTCTTTCTCTGCAATGCTCTACCAGAAGCTCTTGAAATCGGCAGTAATAAAAATCCTCACTGATGGGGAACACATTTTGATAAGAGTAAAACATTTTTGTCACAGGTACTCAAACAGTTATGCTTCTCACAATACCTTATTTATTTTATTGTTCAGCATATGTATGGATATATGTGTGTACAGATTAAGCTGTTAGATAAAGCTGTTATAACAAAGGGTCCCCCAAAATGCAGTGGCTCAAATAAATGGACGTTTATTTCTCTCTTACAAAATCACCCACAGGGATTCTTGGAGAAGAGTCGCTCAATTGCCACGAGTAGGCTTACCAGATAAAATACAGATTGACACCCAGTTAAATTTTACTTGTAGATGAACAATGAATTATTTTTTTAGTATAACTATGTCCCATGTAATATTCGGGACATAATTATACTAAAAATGATTGTTTATCTGAAATTCGAATTTAACTGAGCATTTTGTATCTTTATTGCTAAATCTGGCAACCCTGGCCAGTAGGTGACCCAGATTCCCAGGTTCCTTCTGTCTTACTGTCCTTGTCCATACGGTTAGAGCCAGACCAATGTACTTGTCCCAACCTGTGGGAGGGGAGAAAGTGAAGGGCAAGTGACACAGAGTTGTTATCAGTTCTACTTGCATTCCATTGGCTATAATTAGTCACATGGCTATACTGCAGGTACCTCTGTGGAACATCTCTAGCCAGCTGCCCGTATGCTCTCTCACACTCTTGAGTGGGGCTCTTATTGTCAAAGGAAGAGGAGAAGAAAGAATAGTAAGGGGAAATCAGAAGTCTCAGCCATGCTCAATATGCTCGGTAAGGTGAGGGTTGTATTTCCATTTCACAGCTGAATAAAATGAGGCTCAGAGAGGTGCAAAACAGGTATAAGGTGACATTAAATAATGTCACTCAGATCCTGAACCCTCGTGTTAGGATTCTTAGTTCAGAGCTCTGTGCAGCATTCAGTAACTTTGCTATGTGTTTTCAGAATTACATTTTGATCTTTTTGGGAGGCAGAATGTGCACTAATTAAAAGAATGGGCTTTGGAGTCAGACAGATTTAGGTTTAAATCCCAGTGCCAATATATTCTAATAGCTATGTGACCTAGGGCAAGTCATTTGCTTAAAACTTTTCTTAAGCCTCTGTTTTTTTTCTTCACCTGTAAATGGAGAGAGTAATATTGACCTTAGGGTTGTTTAGAGAGTTAACATGTAAACCACCTACCAAAGGGCCTGACGCATAGAAGGTTTTCAGCACATTGAAGCTGCACTACCACTGTTGTTGCTGTCAGCTGCGGCTTGGGTCTGGAGTAGACCTGGTCCCGTGGTCCGGGTGAAAGGGTGAGGCTCCTCTCCTGCCACTGAGGTGTGTGCAGTTAGGCGAGCAGGGCCTGATTCTTATTTCCCCGCCAAGCAGGGCCCTGTTTTAATGAAGGCCCCATGGAATGACCAGCCTGAAGGATGGAAGGCTAGAATGGAAGAAGTCCAGGGAATATTGCCAGAAGAATGCTGTTTCCTCACTTAACTTAATTTTACATGTGACCCAGATGCCTCTGGTCTGTAATTTACTCTTTCATTCTGTTGTAAAACAAATATTTAATGGCACGTCCAGCCCTGTGCCATTTATGAGTGAGCTCTGTGAGGCCTGCCCGCCCTGCTCTCAAAATCCATTTGTGAGAAATGTCCCCTGGGCCCCCACGACAGCCTGCCTTCCACGCCCCCAACACCAAGTCCCTGAAAGGGTCCACAGTCTCTCCTCTTTAGGTGAAGTTTGTGGGACTTGGAGAATGTGTTGACATTATAATTCTGTTGTCTTCTTTTATTAGATGGCATCAGAAAAATCTATTTCTATATCAAAGAAGCACCCATTTTAGCTGTTCCATGCTTTTGATTTACTTTGTAATTAAGGGAACAATATCTCTTTAGTTGTCTCTATTGTTGATACCTCTGAGATTCACTTCAAAAGTGATTGTTGCCTCTAAGAGCAGCAGTGGGTGCAAGGCCGAGCTGTTAAATATGGCAGGAGAGTGGAGCGGAGTGTGTTTGCTCTTCTGAAGACTCCCACAAAGACCGGTTCAAGGGTTTCTAAATACTCCAGCTGCTCTTCAAGTTTGTTGTTTGGCCTCTCGTCAATAGGCGCTTGTGCTCTTTCTGTGCAGGAGCATTTCTGCAGGAGGAAATGTTGGCATTCATACATTCCACTCAGTTCAGTAGACCACGGTTTCTCTGTTTAGTTTTTGATTTTACAAAGAGCCCAAGTTTAACACATGGACTCATGGACTTTCTCTTTCAACCCACAGCTCTTTCTATAGTCTCTGTTGTAAGCTATGCATATATTATAAGTGTTTAAAATTGTACTTGGGCTTTGAAAGTATCTGATGTGCTGGGCCAATTCCCTGTTGCCCTGTGCTGTAAATGATACTAATATGTCAGCAGAGATGAAAGCAAAGCTTAGGAGCAGCTTCGAGCTACAGAGCTAAATGGGAGGGCAGATGGACCAATCAGTCTTTTGGGGTCCACTTTAGCAAGAACAACTCAGTAATTAATGAAAACATTGGTCAGAACGTGGAATGGCCCTTTAAAAGTGACTATAGATTGCAGCTGACAGCCCAGCTTCTGTAATCAGCAGAAGTTTATAGACCCAGGAAAAAGAAGATAAAATGAGAGAAATTGATCTACAAGTAACTTACATGTAGGAGAAAATAATTTGCCCCAACATCCTAATACTAAACTCCTTTATCCTTCTCCCTTGCATTGTGTGGGTGATTGTATTGGTGAATTTGTATTATAAAACTATGACAAAAAAAGTTATAGATCATCATGTTGCTTAGAAACTTGGTTGAGATACTCTGTATGTGGATTGTGGTTCTGTGGTGTTAAATCTATTTTAGTAACTTGGATTTTGTCCAAATGGTGGGCAATTCCAATAGCGTTTTCCTCTGTGAAAACAAAAACGGAAATAGAGGGCAGGGCCTGAGTAGGTTTATGTTGTGAGTACGTAAAACAGAGTTTGTTCTTGTATTGTTTGTTAATTATTGTATTATTTTCCATATGGACAACTGTAAACCTACTTTTGCCCCACCTTCTGTGTTTCTTTCTATCTTATGATAATATTAATGAGAATTTGGGGTGCTGTGATAAACCCTTTCCCACCTGAATGAAATTCTCTGATTTTGGGAATGACACTGATTGCCATGGAAACCAGATGGCACTGCAATAGTTTAGATTACTATGTGCCAGTAGGTTCTGGTAATCATGCAGTCACATTCTTAAATTTCTCCACTCTTATAGTTCTTCCTGAAACATCAGTCTGCAAATAAATCCGTCATAGAATAAACATTCTCGTTAAACTCATGAGAAGGTCGTAACCTCCCTTCCTTCCAGAGACTGTCACATAATGTTGGACTTTACTGCCGTGATCATGTAGATCATACAAGGGGATAAACTTGACTTAAGTCATTTTCATTTGTCAAGTCTTTCTGGAAAGAGAAAAGGTGTATAATTGCAAAAGAAGTCTTGCTCATTTGATTAGACTTTCCATCTTCTTGGTGCCTTCATAGATCTCTTAAAAATCACCAACCTGAGAATCAAATTTGTGAAACTGCATACTTTGGGAGATAACCTTTTGGATTCCAGAATGGAAATCAGAGAGAAGTACTACTATGCCGTTTATGATATGGTGGTTCGAGGAAATTGCTTCTGCTATGGCCATGCCAGCGAATGCGCCCCTGTGGATGGAGTCAATGAAGAGGTAGAAGGAATGGTAAGTGAGCGTTCCTGTGGCTTTCTCCTTTCTACAGGTGGAAAAGGAAAATCAAAGCTAGTTATGTTATACCTTAAGCCTTTCACATTTTCTAGGGGTTTTATTTTTCCAGACTTACAGTTAGGCCCTTGTACCAGAGTCGATTTTCTCTTTGCTGACTTTCTTCGACTATGAGAACGTAAGGACTGCACATAGACACTGAATTCATTTTTGGGAAATTGTTGCTGTGGGCTGTTGCTACAGTAGATATTTTAATCAATAAATGTTAAAAATGTTTTCTAAATAATAATATTCTTCCTTTACTTTAGGGGAGATTAAAAATCACAAGCATCCCAGTCTTTATGGTAGAAGCGTTTGAACCCTGAACCACAGGATATCATTTAGTAATCAAATGAACTTTGTTTCTTTATATCTTCGCTAGTTTTGCTTTTCCCTGTGTTTTCAAATTTTGTACTTTTAAAAATTTGGTATTTGGGAGATTTGCAAAATGAATAAAGTTAGATAGAGTATTTTACCACTTTCTGAGCACACTCATAATTTTTGTAGACCCATAGGATTTTAAAGCCAGACAAGATTTATTAAACCAACTGTCCTTATTAGAAGAAACCAGAGACTAAGTAATTTGCCAGAGGGCCCTAAATAAGCAAATACAGGTGAAAATTCAAATCAGGCTTCCCTGAGTGCGCCCCAGGGTCCTTCCACCGGACTGTGGGCCTCCCATTCTGGTGAAGGCAGTGCCTTGCTGACTTGCTGTTTGCCTTTCCAAAGCCTGTTAGTTTTCATCTAAGAAGGTGCAGGATTGAGTGTAGTTGACTGTCTAAAACTTGTCTTCCCCTTCCTCCACTTAGAAATTTATTGCATGGATAAAGGAGAATTTTTAACAGAGCCTAAAAGGAGGATTTATCCCAGTCTTGTTGCTATATCTTTCAGAGAACCCTCTGAAGATTACGCTTATTTTTTAATGTAACACATTTGGTGTGTAGCTAATGTCTTGTGGTCATGTCACTGTCACGCATCTCGCAGTACCTTGGACTGTTTATTCAGAAACTGTAGCATCCTGTGGTATGTACTCTGGAGCTGTATGTGAGTCTGTGTGAAACCACATTGGAATGACAGGACTTTAGTCTTCTGCAAACCATGTTCCTGTCAGAGTGGGCCCAGGGTGGACCTGTCTGTCCTGTTCCTGAATTCCATTCTGTAGAAACTTGTGTTAAGGTGAGATGCCAGCGGACTTGCGTATTGGGTAGACGGAAAGAATTTATGTGCCTTGAGGGTTTAAGCATGCCTTGCAGTGACATAATGCATCATGGGCCCTCATAAAGCAAAATAATGTGTATCTTTTGCTGAGATTTTATATTTCCTTTCTTAAAGGAAAAAATAAATGTAGAAAGAAAAATGTAAATGTAAAATAATTGGTGAAAAAAAATTTTTACGTGTTGTGCCCGAGGTCCAAAACAAAACAAGCAAACGAAAACCTTTTATATGTCAGAGCAGCAAACCTGCAGTGACGTGAATGGTGCCCAGGTGGTGTGCATACGTTTGATTCTCCATTATGACTTTTATTGATTTCTGTCATAACACATTTTTTAACTTGAAAGTAGTGTGTTTTTTAATCCTCAACATACTAATTTTGTTCATCTGGGTTCTTTTCATTGATACCTCAATAAAGTATTTATTGAGCATACATAATATAATAGGAACGGTTCCTAAAGATGAAGATCAGAGCTACCAACAAAATAGAAGTCACTGTGGGGGGACAAATCAAAAACAGAGAAGCCCCCAGTGTGGCGCAGCGGGGGTAGGAATCAGTGTGAAAAGCGGTCTGTGTTCCCCTTGATCGTGGAGAAAGTCTAGCCATTGGTGTATCTCTTACTTTGCTCTTTCCTCTTTGTACAACTTTCAAGGTTCACGGACACTGCATGTGCAGGCACAACACCAAGGGCTTAAACTGTGAGCTGTGCCTGGATTTCTACCACGATTTACCCTGGAGACCGGCTGAAGGTCGGAACAGCAATGCCTGTAAAAGTAAGTCTCCGTCAAGGGGACATTTTGAATCAATTCAGACTCTGTTATCCATTTTTTGATTAGAGATATGATAACTACACTGTTTTACAAAAGGAAGGGGCGCTAGCACCCCTTTCTCAGCTTCACCCTGATACTCCTTAGGAAACAAATAGTCACCCAGTTAAAGTAATAAATTATTACTTACTGAGCAGCACCTATGAGTTTAGCAGATTCAGTAAAAGACAAAGATGTTGTCCCTGACATTGTACATTTTTAAAGCAAGATGCCCATGAGAGAAAAATGAAAGAAAAATATGGCCTGGTTGATCATTAAGGTTGAGATACGGGGTAGAGTTTGGCCTTGTTTCTTTGCCAGGCCAGCTGCAGCCTCTGGCTTACTTCCATCTGTCCATCCATCCTTCTGTCCGCCTGTGCATCCACCCCTCTATCCCTGCGGTATGCTCTGGGCAGAGGTGTTGTTTGGAACACCACCCCCGCCAGCCCCCCACACAGTGGTTCCATAAACTGTCCTCCCTCGGCCTCTACCCCGACCGAGAAGGGGTGTTCTAGAAGCTCAGAAAGCAGTGAGGGCTGGAGTGGTCAAGGTTTTGTTAGTGATACAGCCCAGCCGGCTCTGGGCAAATAGTTAAGATTGCTTAGGTAAAGAGAAGAAAGAAAAAGGGGGGAAGGTGGAAGGGAGTTCAGGGAAGGAGAACAAAGCCCCAAGGACATTCTGGTGACAGGTACAGAGTCTATGCTGGGAAATGATTCCGAAGTTTAATTCAACCAATGTATCAAGGGCAACACTCTGCTGGGCGCTGACGAAACATCAGTACATAGGACACATTTCCTGTCTCCAGGACTTGTGTGGCAGCGGGGACAGCTGAGGCCAGAACGTAAAGCCCCGTGAGGGCCAAGCTCAGTCAAGCTTCATTGTGAGAAGATGAGAGGAACCCATGTGGATGGCTGATCCCAAGAGCGAGATGACTAAGGCTGGGTTGGACCATGGCGACTGCCGGGTGGGCTAGCAGAGGAGCAGGCTGCGCCGTTGAAGCCGGCTAGATGCAGACCTTAATTGTCACTGAAGAGCCTGGCCTCGCGTGGTGGTGGGAACGCGAGGAAGGGAATCAGGCCTTCATGTCCTGTTCCTCAAAGCTGACAGCCCACACGGGCTTTTCTAGGGACATATTGCCTAGAAAATCCCGTGGAGTGATGTATTTTCCTCCCACTCGGAGTGGGACTCAAAGGTGTCCTCTGTGCAATGACATCCTTCCTGCCAATGAGCTTCCAGGGGAACTTTCTCTAAAGGTTTGGAACTTTTTGTAGCCCATTCTCTTCCAGGGAGGGCAGATTATTGAGCTTATTTCATAAAGGTTACACTTTGAAGGCTTCCAACATGACAGAGGATTTAAACTGATGTCGTAAGTGGGTATCTCCTTTTTTAGCACAAGTGCCTTCTTGTTAACTGCTGTTTTGCCTGAACTTCATCCCTAGTTTCCAGAATGAACTTTTCTTCTTACCCGTCCCTTCCTGCGTTGGCAAACAGACTTGAAAAACTTTTCTTGACGTTGGTCTTTTCACGCAGAGTGCAACTGCAACGAGCACTCCAGCTCCTGCCACTTTGACATGGCGGTCTACTTGGCCACTGGAAACGTCAGTGGAGGAGTGTGCGATGACTGCCAACACAACACCATGGGGCGCGGCTGCGAGCAGTGCAGGCCCTTTTACTACCAGCACCCCGAGAGAGACATCCGAGATCCTAACTTCTGTGAACGTAAGTGGGCAAAGGTCACGAGGCGGGGCCCGTGTGAGCTCGCCTTTCAATTTGAGTAGCCTGGTAGTCAGGTCCGCTCTTGGAAGTCATAGTATGAGCACGAGACCCAGCCTTACTTTATCTGCTATTTAGGGTGCTGGGAGTGGAATTTACTTGGAAGTCCAGCCATCTTTAGTCTGTTTATGTGACATTTGAAAAATGAAGGGAAACATATGTATGTATTTATACAAACTTGGTGCTTTTCATTCTTTTTAGCATGTACCTGTGACCCAGCCGGTTCTCAGAATGGGGGAGTCTGTGACAGTTACACAGATTTTTCTGCTGGACTCATTGCTGGTCAGTGTCGGTGTAAATTATATGTCGAAGGAGAACACTGTGATATTTGCAAAGAAGGTTTCTATGGTTTAAGTGCCGAAGATCCATTTGGTTGTAAATGTAAGTACATTTGTTAAAAAGTTTGGGAGTTTTTAGATGTGCATAAGCCCCATTCTACTTTGTGGTCTGAATCCAGACTACTGCTTCAGACTCACTTGGTTTATGCTTCCTTACTTTGTTTTATCATCAATAAAGCTTGTGCTTGCAATCCTCTGGGAACAATCCCTGGTGGGAATCCTTGTGACTCCGAGCGTGGTTACTGCTACTGTAAGCGTCTGGTGACGGGACAGCATTGTGACCAGTGTCTGGTAGGTAAATCCTCATTGCATGGGATGGTTAGTTTGTGATATGACAACTTTTAATAGAGAATGGCTTTTCCCTGCAGTAGATTTTATCATCACCCTTACTTGTAAATGTTATAAAACATGAGTGGATACTTCACAAAAGAGGAATTATTGTATCTTTTTAAAAATTATTTTTCAATTACAGTTGCCATATAATACTATATTAGTTTCAAGTGTACAACAGAGTGGTGAGACATTTATACACCTAATGAAATGATCACCCAATAAATCACTGCATCTTTTATTCATCGCTGAGAAAAACTTAGAAGCAACAGTGGGAGAAAACAGTTAAGTATGGCTGGGCCTCTCCACAGTGTGGTATTCGGTTGCCACTGAAAACAACAGTGATGTGAGGAAATGCTGACGGTGGTGTAAACGGAACTCCGGATGTGAGTAGTGTCTTGATTACATAGTAAAAAAATTCATCAAGAAAAAATCTGGAAAGAAACATACCAATAAGTTCACTGCACTGATTCCAGGTGGAGTAATTATGAGAGTAATTTAAAAAATTACTTTATATCTTTTATAACTTTTTTGTGATTGTTTTATCATTTGGGAGAGGAGGTCTACTGAACCCAAACTGTGTTTATGATCACTGAATATGCATAGTGTATATATCCTGATAGATTCTTGAGGTAAATTTCTGGAAGTCTGATTTAAGTGGTGAACGTGGTTCCCACCTGCTCGGTAGGAAATGTGGGCACGTGGAGGCACAAAGAGCTCTTCTCCCCCAGGGCAGAGTTGCTGTGCCGTTTCTTTTCGTCTCCCTGTCCAGGGGTGCAGGCGCAGTGGTCTCCTCAACGTTCTGTTGGGAAAATAGTTCTAGCTTTTAGGCTATGTTTCCACATAAACAAATCCTTGAAAAGCTTTCTTTCTGGAGTTTATGACAGACTAAACTTAGGAAAAATTCAAAGGCCTACCAGCTATTTGCCAAAACTCTCTTACTGCCGGAGCAATTCTATTGAAGAAATTTGGCATCTTTGCTACCTTCTCACGGTGATTATTGGATGCAGGCTATTTGCAGGGCAAAGAAACTGCTCAGATCTGGCCTCACCACACAATCATGGACACCCTCTCTGACCCCCGCGACTTGCGACTGGGGTGTCCTTGTTTCAGAACACTTGTACTCATTTCTTTTGTGGGCTTTCTTTCACGGTGCAGGTGAACATTTGGTGGAAAAACCAAAACACGCCACAACTCGTTTCTTGCTGAGTCTGTTGTGTAACCGCAGGAACCCACTTGAGTGGCATTGTTTCTTTTGTTCTGCAGCCGGAGCACTGGGGCTTAAGCAACGACTTGGACGGATGTCGACCTTGTGACTGTGACGTTGGGGGAGCCTTAAACAATAGGTGAGTGGAGCTTCACTCACACTTTGGTGCTCCCGTCACCCCGGGAAGCCCTCGTGGTCCCCGGGGGAGTGACACGTTCAGTCTCTGGAGCAGATATGCAGAGAATGTCCACCTCTGGTGTGACTCCTGATAGTCACTTTTGCCTGTGGTCTCCATGTCTCCAAAGATTTATTCCTTCCAAGAGTTAACTTTGGCATTTTTCTAGTATGTTGCTTGGTTTGAATGGTGTTGCTCTTCCTTGTTTTTGTGCTGTCATTTGCAGTATTTTTTTAAATTACGGAAACAATGTGCAAGCGCAGTTCTAAAAATCTCGAACAGTTCAGACAGCCGTCCTGCACGTTCTCTACCCAAGTTCTGCTACCGAGAAGCCCCACTGTTTCCTTGTGTCTCTGTAGAAATCAATAATAGTGCTCAGAATACCTGTTAAAAAGTACAGTTTCTCCTCATGTCTTTTACAATAACATGTTAGGTTTTATTTTTTTAAACAGTCAAGTACAAAAAAAATGGTCCATGATTTTCCACTTCGCTTTACTGCCATTTTTTGAAAATCAAAGTAACAGATGTTATGTACACAATTCTACAACTTGCTTTTTAATCTAGCAATCTCTTTCACATCAGCGTGTGTTCACCTGTCCCATTTTGTATTCTGTCATGTGAAAGTGCCATGATTTATTTTCAGTCTTTTTGCTTTTTCAAAATGTTGCGGTGAATATACTTGTAGATAGATCTTGATGAGTGTTCGCTAGATGCATCTGCGGATTAGGTTCCCAGCGATGGAGCTTTGAAGTCCAAGTGGGTGTCAGGGTGCCCTGCAGAAGGGCTGTGCTGGTTAACTTTTCTACCAACTGGTTATGCAAGTACTTTCTTCTCTATTCCCACCAGCAGTTGGTATTATCAAGCATTTTTTCAGCCATCTAAAAGATGAAAAAGAAACTCTCATTTTGATTTGTGTAAAGAATCTCTTCATTTTCTTCTTTGATTTTTCCACTTCCAAGCCTCTTAATGAAAATTACATATAATAACTTTTAGTTACTTAAATACGCTGGTATTCCTTGAATAGATGAGACATGAAGTTCTACCAGAAATTATCATAATACACGTTTGGCAAGATGTTAAATTTCTGGAAGTTTAATTAACTACCTATGAGTCAAAGAGAGTTTTGGTCTCTGTTGGTTACGGGATCAGATTCAGAACATCTGGTGAAGATAGTGTGAGTGAGTGCCGAGAGAACAGGCAGATGTTTCTTTGTCCCTGAACTTTCCCAGAGAGGACGTGCTGAATTCACAAGCAAGCTTCATGTACTCAAAAATTGACTCTCTTACAAGATCATTCCCAACACCATAGTAGTCTGCTGGGAAGGAATGAGATTTCAGGCAGTAAGAACATGTTCTGTTTGGTCTCTGTATTTGGGCTTGTTTTATTCTAAATAGTGTAGTAAACTCAGTAAAGCATGTATGTAGCCCTCTGAAACTCTAGCATTGAATGTCTGTTTTTAGAAAACCTCCAGAGGGAAGGAAGCAAGGATAATTCCATAAAAACCAGAGAGAAAGACAAACTACTTGTCTGCTTATGGAATCACTTTTCTGACTTTCCTTTGTGACTCCTAGAACACATGCTGATTCCTTTACTAATTTATTCCCCAATTCAAAGCTGTCATCACACCTACAATTCTTCTTGGTTAGATGAAAATGACATCTGTGATTCTCCAAATTATGTCATAAAGTCAGGAATGTCCTATGTTCCTTTACCCTAAATGGTTTATATTACTTACACTCCCTTCCTCTTTTTCTCTATTCCACACGTTTCCTATCTCTAAATCTACCCACACATAGCCCCTGAGCTGCCACTCATATTTCTTGCAAAAATTTATAAAAAACAGAATGTGCTAATCAAGGGAGTTGGTGAAGCAAAAATTTTCAGTGGAGACTTTAAAGCAGGTAATTTGATCTTTCTAACATGATTGATGAGGCACTCTGTTTTTTGGCATGACTGATGGAAAAAAGAACCTTGCAAGATGCCTCTGGTCCTGTGACTCTGCAGAGTTTTGTGGTGATCCTTTCCCAAGGTTCTCTCATGAGAACTTTCTCTAGAGCTCCACAGGAGGGGTCGAGGCCCACTCTTCTGAACACCAGTCCACTTAGAGAATCCCTGGTGCATAGCAGACACTCGGGAAATACTTCTTGAATGAATGATTTGTGCAACCACTCACAAATATCTTCTATCTGATAATATTCCTTTGCTTTACCTTGGATGCATAGTAGGTATTGAATAAATGTTGATTGAGTTAAAGACTTTGAGGAACAAGATTTTTTAAATATAAAAACTAAATACATACTACTTAGGAGACACAGTCTCTAAATGTGATCCCAAACATTCCTTAATTACTTTGACCAGGGACAGAACTAAGTGTAAAAATCATGTGACGTGGAAAAACTTTTAAAATGTTTTGTATAATGAGCCAAATGGATTTTTGTAGAACAATAAAAGCTTAATAATCCATGGCTATTATGTTGACAGCTAATCTGAATTTTTGAACATTTTTAAGAGGCAAAATCTAATTAATGTAAATAATGTAAGGTTATTGAAGATTTACCTACTAGATAACCTGCTTTAATGATTAAGTAAGAATGGTTGTTGGGTAAATGCTGCTTTTAAATGTTTTAAAAACATTGAAATCAGAGAAATGGACATCACTCGGAGGGATTTCAGTGGGGAGCGGGAAGGGAGGAATAGGGGGAAAAGGTACAGGGAAGAAGAAGCATGGTTAGTAGGCATAAAATAGACAGGGAGAGATAAAAATGGTATAGGAAAGAGAGGACTCAAAGAATTTATATGTACAACCCATGGACATGAACTAAGGGAGGAAATGCTGGAGGATTGGGGGGGCAGGGTGGAGGGGAGATAAAGGGGAAAAAATGGGAAAACTGTAATAGCATAATCAATAAAAAATACTTAAAAGCATTAAAGGGGGAAAAAACATTGAAAAATGTAAACATCTTTACATCATCCTTCAAAGTCATTTCATTAATTTAGGACTTCGATATCTGGCGTGAAGACTCCTAACTTCCTAGACTGAAATCCCTAGCCCCCAGCAACACACTACTTCTGCATCTCTTTCAGCACTTATTCTGTTTGGCTACTTATTGTAGCTATTGTATTCCAAAGGTGTCTTTACATAGGGATTGTGTCTTACTTGTTCTTATATCTCCCTTTGTACCCAGCACAATGGGCCTTGCAATGCTCAATAAATGAGGGACTGAAATTATTATACTTTGAAACAAGAGCAGAAATTCGTATATGTTTTCATCAGTATATTGAGTGGATACCTAACCCTGTGTTAATTATAAGTATTTGGACATAAAAGGAATATAGAGCACAGCTCCTTCCCCTTAAGAAAACACCCTACTTTGTGGGGGCGGGCTGCTCTGGATAAAGTGAGTAGTGCTTACTGCACGTCACTGAAGAACCAACTCTTACTGGTAATGGAATTATGGAGGAGACATCAGTATTGAACAGTGGTAGTTCTCGTGAATGATGCTTTTTATTCTTATTTTCCCCCTAATATCTTAGTAATAGAGAAAAAATTGAAACTACAGTATTTGCTCTGCTTATCACTTTTTAAATGGAATAGAGTTTTCCTTCCAATAGAATTTTAAACAAGTTGTAAGTTCTGTATCTATGAGAAATTTGTGTTTTTAAAAAATAGTCTTGGCCATCACTCAAGTAGAAAAAATATGACTTGTATTAGTTTTCTGTTGTTGCCACGGTATATTACCATAATCTCATGGCCTAAAACAAATTTATATGATTACAGTCCTGTGTGTCAGTCCCAGTCTGGACTAAAATCAAGATGTCGGTGGGGCCGTGTTTCTATCTTAAGGCTCTAGGGGAGAATCTGTTTCCTGCTGATTCTAGTGGTTGGCAGGATTCAGTTCCTTTCAGTTATGGGATGGGCCCCCCATTTTCCTGCGGCCTCTCAGGGAAGGCCCTTCCCAGCTTCCAGGGGCGCCCATATCCCTTGACTCATGGCCCCCTTCTTTCCCAACAACTGCAAATCAGATTCTTCTTTTGTCACATCTTTTACCCATTTTTTTACTTTCTTCTTCCACTTTTAAGAGCTCATGTGATTACACTGGGCCCATCTGGATAATCCAGGATAACCTCCCATCTCAAGGTCCTTAACTTCAGCCACATCAGTCCCTTGTGCTATGTGAGGTAACGTATGCCCAGATTCCGGGGATGAGGCCATGGACATCTTTTGGGTCATTATTCTGCCTACTACAGAGCCTGACTTATTTTGTCTTACCTTAAATCATTATTCTACCTTACTGATGCAGTCAGTGAAATCTATATCTAGTTACAGGGAAATATAAATTTGTAAAATGTACCATTTTTATCCAATGTGATTTTTACTTGAACACAGGAAAGAATAATTACATGTAATAAACCTCTTGCCTCATTATGGAGGAGGTAGCATTTGAGCTTGGACTTTAAAACATGAGTAAGGCCCTGACCAGTGTGGCTCAGTTGGTTGGGCATCATCCTGCAAAGCAAAAGGTCGCCAGTTCGATTTCTGGTCAGGGCGCATGCCCGGGTTGTGGGTTCAGTCTCCGGTTGGGGCGCACATGGCAGTCAACTAAACGATGTCTTTCTCTCCCGCTTTTTCTTTTTTTTCCCTCCCTTCTCATCTCTCTAAAAATAAATAAAATCTTTTTAAAAAGTAACAAAAGTAGAGAATGAATGAGATCTGAGAGGTGTTACAAGTGGGCAGGAGGCCTAGCTGAGAGGAAGAAGGCAGCCAAAGGCACAGAGGTGAGAACGAGTGTGGCAGGGTTGAGACCTGGCCTGACTTGACCGTGTCTGCTCAGTCCCTCCGTCACCCCTCTCCACTCCTATCATTCCTGTCCTCCCTCTGCCTGTCACGGTCCCCTGTGACCTTCAGAGCCACCTCTTTCATGATGTTGCTCTTAATTGGAAAAACGGCGCCTTCCTCTCCAGGGGTGTCCAACCTTTTGGCACCTCTGGGCCACACTGGAAGAAGAAGGATGTCTTGGGCCACACATTAAATACATTGTGACACATAATCACAAAAAAACCTCATAATGTTTTAAGTAAATTTACGATTTTGTGTTGGGCCACATTCATAGCCATGCTGGGGTGCATACGGCCCGTGGGCCGCAGGTTGGACACCCCTGCAACCCATAATACATTGCTCGTAGCTCTATATAGGTATTTACAGTATTTTGATTTGTTGTATTGGTCAATTGCTTTATTGTTTATCTCCAAAATTAGATCATAAGTTCCTTAGGACAAGGACTATTTTTCCCCCATTTTTCTTTCTCCTCATTTAGCAGAAACAATGGACTTTACCAAGGAACTAAAGATTGATTCAGAAGAAAGTTGACAATGGGCCAAAATGCGAGAGTATTAACACCAGGAAGCACAGCTTCCAGGGCCAGTATTTGCTCAGGAAATATTTGTGGAGGAGTTATAAGGAGTGTGGCTGATCTGAAAGCAAAGGGCAGACACCAGAGCAAGAAGCATGGGTTCTAGGGGCTGCTGGAAACCAGGCAGGGACAGCGTAACTTGATATAATAAGCAGGAATGGTTGTGGATTTTTGTGAAATGATGAAAATAATGCTATGGGAAAATTGGTTCAGCAGTGTGGTATAGAATGATGACACACTACATAAGGACCGTGGCAGTGACAGTGTGCAGAAACTAAGTTGAGAAACATCTTGAAATAAGACTTGGATATTGAGGATAGAGGAAAGGGAAAGTCATACCTCACCTACCATATCAGAAGAATTTTAAATCTGCTTACAGAAATAGTAGAGCTGAAGATAAGAATTCAGGGTGAAAGACAACAAGCAGTTGGCGACAAGATGAATTAGAGATGACAGGTGGGCAGAGCATGGAAATACCCTGTTCTAGGCTGGAAGTGTCTAACCAAAGCACAGCTGAGTGAGTGCTAGCAGCCGTAGGTGTGAGGGCCATCTGCACAGGGGCAGGTAAAGCCACAAGAATGCGTTCACTAAAGGAGTAAGTGTTGAATTGGAGCCATGCCTAGCAAAGAGGAGAGATTGCCAGGGCTGATGTTAAGGGAATTCCTTTCACTTGATCAGGTTCTCCTACACTGTTTCCTCTTTACAATTGGGCAGCAAGTAAAAGACCACCAGTAGTCTGCCCAGTGTCCTTCTCCTCAGCTTTATTTGTTTATTCTCTGTCAATGGCATATTAAGGATCAAGTTATTTCCTTCAATGGTTCATGTTTTGGACACTTGTACCCTCAGTAAACATCTGGGGAGGAAATATTTTCTTTTTTTTTCTTTTGTTTTTAAATTATTTTATTGTTGTTCAATTACAGTTGTCTGCATTTTCCCACCACCACTCCACCCCACCTCAGCCAATCCCACCTCCCTCCCTTGCTCCCACCCTCCCCCTTGGTTATGTCCATGTGTCCTTTATAGTGGTTCCTGGAAACCCTTCCCCCCACTGAGGAAATATTTTCTTTTGTCCATACGATGTAATGTCTGATGCCTGGGTTTTTTTAAATGACTTGTGTTGGTGGACGGTGCCGAAAGAGGGCCAGGTCCTAACTGGGACAGTGTTTCCCACCCTGGGAACTGGCTACAGGATGTCAGTGTTCAGATTCCTGTGGGGTAAAAACCACTTCCATAGTAAACGGAAGAAGGCGTCATTGGGACTTAGGTACTTGTTTTGAGATGGAGTTTGGGATGAGGGGAAAAAGAGAAGTCTGGGAATGGGTTTAAAGCAACACTTTCAAACCACATCTTGACTTTAATGAAGTAAAAATGAAGGTGTGTAACTTGGTTTTGCCACATGCATGAAGTCATGGTGCTGAGGGAAAGGACAGACATAGACTGAGAGCAACATGAATGCATTATAGTGTATCCTGAGGCGTGTATTACCTAAAAGAGTAACGACTAATTTTTTTTTAAGATTTTATTTACTTACTTTTAGAGAGAGGTGAAGGAAGGGAGAAAGAGAGGGAGAGAACCATCGATGTGCAAGAGAAACGTAGATATGTTCCTTCTTGCACATCACCAACTGGGGACCCAGCCCACAACCTAGGTATGTGCCCTAACTGGGAATTGAACCAGCGACCTTTCAGTTCGCAGGCTGGTGCTCAATCTACTGAGCCACACCAGCCAGATCTAAAGTTTTATTATTACATTAAATCTCCTATTTTTTAATTCAAAACTCCTGTCCTTCACACATTTATTTGTTGAACCAATGTTTGAGTGTGCTCTGCGTGCAGAGCACTAGGCTAGGCCCCGCAGGGCTGGCTGTGGCGAATAAGGCACAGTCCAGGCCCTAGAGGAGTTTATAGGCCCATAGGTATTAGATAGGTCTGCCAATAGTTATGCTACTAGAGAGAAGGCAATAAATGTCTTAACAGGACAGATAAGGAACAGCTGAAGCCTCAGGAAGCACCAGCATAGTAGAGGGAGGGAACCAAGTAAAGGATTTGAAGTTACAGTGCCTCAACTTTAATGAACACCTACTACTGTCTGATGAGCTTTATTGTAGATGTTGTGAATACATTGCTTCTTCTGCAAGGAGGTGGTGGCACGAAAGAGAAGGCAGTTCATTCTATGGAGTGGGATGATGGTCAGGAAATGCCACAGCAGGAGTCATTGGGGAGTTCACTCTGGAAAGAATAGGTGGACCTTTGTTGGGTGAATCACGGGGAAGGGCAATCCAGGCTGAACGGTATAACCAAAAGCAAGGGGTCCTGAATCACCCAGTGCATTTCAGAAATTGTAAGTAGTTCAGTGTGGTTGGAGAGCTGAGGGAAGAGATGAGGGTGGAAAGGTAGAGAAGGGCTAGTTGTGGAAGTCCTGTTGCACCACCCCCAGGCCATTGTAGCCAGGAAGTGATATGGTTAATACATCTTAGAAAGGTTCATGGGGGCGGCTCTGGGGGTGGCGGTTTGGGTTGGGAAGTTGGAAGATTGGCCACAAGGATGCTGATTAGAAGACTGTAACGTAACTGCTTTTACTATGAGTAAGAGGAGGAGGAAAGGCAGGCATAGCCCATGGGAAGGGGAAGAGATGTACCAGTGCTAAGAGGTGAAACCACAAAGCGAGGGGCCTGATTGATATGCAGACTAATTTCCACATTTCTGACTCAGCGGGTGGCAGTGTCTTTTCCCTGGTAGGGAACATGGGAGGGATTGAGTGCTGTCCTTTTGAATTTGCTGTTAGCCTGTGGGGTAGCTAAGTTAGAACTGGCCTTTCCAGGAGCTGGGTACAACCCAAGAAAATGGTTGCAATGGAAAATAAGACAACCTAAGCAAAAAAAAAAGAAAAATCAAAACAAAAACACTTGTTGTATCTACAGAAAACCATGTGAGCTTGGTGTGGATGCAGCACAGTGAAAACCGGGCAAGGCAGATAAACATGAAAGACCAGGTCATGCTGAGCCTTCGACTGCAGAGTTGGATTTAACTCACAGGCAGTATTTTTTCCAAGTACTTACTTGCCAGAGGAAATAAGAAAAACCCACCTGAATATTTTACCCATTTCATGTTTAATGGCAAATGCACAACTGCGTCCAGTGGGTTCCTGTACTGGAGGTGAGCATGCTGACCCAGCTCTGCTCCCTTCCAGCTGTTCCGCGGAGTCGGGCCAGTGCACGTGCCGTCCCCACATGATCGGACGTCAGTGCAACGAGGTGGAACCGGGGTACTACTTTACCACCTTGGATCACTACATCTATGAAGCAGAAGAAGCCAACTTTGGGCCTGTAAGTAGGGGGTGTTTGGCGGGTTAGTGAAGCAGTGTTTGGGGAGCAGTAATGGCATATACACATTTTGTAAACAGACCAGTTAAGAAGTATTTTGTCATTGAGCCCAAAGTAAGGATCAGGACCATACTGACTTGAGAACAGTCATTCAAAGTTAAATAAGTCTACAACTCAGAGACTCTGGGACATTTGGTGTTTGTGGGTATTTTTGTGTTTTTCTTCTTCCATTCTTCTCTCCACTTATGCTCCACAGTTATTCTATATCTGCTATAGTAACTACTCAGAGGATATTCTTCCCATTTGCTGTTGCTGTGTAATAAGCCATTCAAAATTTAGTGGTATATCTGGCACTTCAGCACGGATGGCTGTTTTTCTCTGCAAGACATCTTCAAGCAGTTGTCTTGGGTTTCCTCACAGCATGGTAGGGTCAGGATAGTGAGACTTCTTACATGGCATCTGGCTTCCAAGGAGAAAACAAACTATCAGGTCTCTTAAAACCTGGGCTCGGAAATCTCAGAATGTCATTTTTTCACCTTTTTTTGGTCATGTCATAAGGTCAGACCAGGTCTGAGGGCGAGGTAATGCAGGTGCTACCTCTTAATGAGTAAAGCTGCACACACACACGTCCAGGGAATGAAGGGCTTTATCTTTGGAGATGACTGATCACAGGTATTATATATAACCCGGTGAACAAACTCAAATGCTTGTGTGAGTTAAACAGCTCAACTTGATCAGTTTTCAGTCGCAGTGAGTCACGATGAACTCATCAGTAGTGAATGCTCATGATTGAACATCCATCAGTAGTGAACTTGCTTCTTCACTTGTACTTGAAGCCTGAAACGAATGCCACTGAGGAAAACAGAAATAAATCCACTAAATATTGGACTCACCTTGTAGAAAATCCGGGAAATTCCTCGTTGCTCCTAGGTTTGCTGATAACAGCATTTAGGACGTTCTCTTTCCTTCCTTTATGCTCATTGCCCTGGTTACATCATAGAAGCTCTGTCCTAGGCCTTTGAGTCCCATCTCTAATGTCCTGAGACCACCTCAACCACAAAACTAAAAAGAAGCCAATTTGCTGTCTATATATTCAAAATGTTTTATAATCTACTGGGAAATATGACTGTGAAAATTAGGTATAATATACACAGTTTTGGACCTTTGGGTGACTTCAGATTTCTTTGACTTCTGCATTTCAAGTAAAGCATAAGGACTGTGTCCTTGTTCTCAGGGGGTCACCATAGTGGAGCGGCAGTATGTGCAGGACCGGATTCCCTCCTGGACTGGAGCGGGCTTTGTCCGAGTGCCTGAAGGGGCTTATTTGGAGTTTTTCATCGACAACATACCATACTCCATGGAGTACGACATCCTAATTCGCTACGAGCCACAGGTAAACCCTCGGTGAATTACTGGGGGTGGGGAGGGTATTGGTAGAGAAATCTTTTTTCCTAATGGAAAGTGTGTTTTTGTGAAATTTGGAGGTTTAGAATAGAGGACTGGAATAGAGGAATTTCTCTCTGACTTTCTAGCCTCCATGGAATTGAAAATGTACATTTTTCAATTCCACTTCAGGAACGTTTAGCAATTTCTTGTTAGGCACTTAACCTTGCCGAGAACTGAGGTGGGATGAGCCTGTATCAGACCCTCCCCTCGCCCTCAGGGCCTGCACAGGCACACGGCCTGAGTGTAGTGATGACCGAAGATGGACAGTGTAAGAGCAGAAAGACCAACAGTGCTAGAAGATGAGAGCTTCACGCCATTGGGCGGGGCCGGGGCTGCCGAAATGTTTCAAAGAGACTCAGATGTAGGCCTTGCCTTAAACATAGATGGAATCTTGACACGAGGAAGTCAGGAATAGAATGAGCAGAGGACAGGAGAGTGTTCTGAGTCACTCCACATAGCTAGGTGAGGGGGCTGTCTTTATCTGAGCTGTGTTTTAAGATGGAAGTAAAAGGGCGTTGGGAGATTCAGGGAGAGCAGTTGGGAAGCTGTTTCATTGCCCAGGTGAGATGGGATTCATGCTGGAACTGGGGCCATAGCAGAGGAGATGGTAAGAGGGAAGGGCAATGCAAGAGAATGTTTTCCATTTAAACTTGGCAAACAATGGATCAGGAGACGTTTTTATTAGCAGGCAGCAGTGGGCCAGTGCAGATGGTCCTTTTGCTTGACTGTTCCTTATTCTAGCTACCTGACCACTGGGAAAAAGCTGTCATCACAGTGCAGCGACCTGGGAAGATTCCAACCAGCAGCCGATGTGGTAACACAGTTCCTGATGATGACAACCAGGTGCTGTCCTTATCACCTGGTTCGAGGTCAGTGTGACAGTGGTTTGCAGCTCACTAAAACTAATAAATTATTATTATTATTATATCTTGCCTTGCACGTTGTACAGTTACCGTTTCACAGCAAAGCCAAACACTGGCTGTTGACTTTTTTCTTTCAGAATGAGCTGTGTAGTGCTTTGATTGATTGATTGGTTGCTTAAAGTTTGTCTTTTGTTGTTGTTCTGTTTTGCTCTGGGGCAGGTACGTCGTCCTCCCACGCCCTGTGTGCTTTGAGAAGGGTGTGAACTACACAGTCAGGTTAGAGCTGCCCCAGTACACCTCTTCCGATAGCGGTATGGAGAGTCCCTACACGCTTATCGATTCAGTAAGTGCAAGGCCGTTTCAGACACAAGCAGGGAAGGCTGGGCAGAAAGTGTTCATCTGCTTTCCCAGAGGGTTGATGAGGGGGTAATGCAGAGAGGCTGGGCAGAATCTTTCCTTTTTACCTCCAACGCTGATTTGCTCATTTATTTAAATAAGACTCCACCCTCTGGGAAGGATTTACTCAAGCTGATTCTTTCTGAAAATATGAAGTGCCTTAAAAGTAACACTTCAAAAACCATCAAACTAGCCCTGGCTGGTGTGACTTGGTGGAGTGAGTGCTGGTCTGAGAACCAAAGTGTCACTGGTTCAATTCCCAGTCAGGGCACAGGCCTGAGTTGCGGGCTAGGTCCCCAGTAGGGGGTGCGCAAGAGGCAACACACATGGATGTTTCTCTCCTACTCTTTCTCCCTCCTTTCCCCTCTCTCTAAAAATAAGTAAATAAAATCTTTAAAAAACACCCCATCAAACTATGTAAGGGCCATCTAAACTTTTGCTGGCAAGAATATTTTAAGAATGGGAAGATTTATTAAATGAATCTAATTTGTTTTCTTTTCAAGAGTCAAAAGCGTGTTTGGTTTTTGTGTGTTTACTTGGCTTTAATTGGTGACACCAGAACCGGATACCACCATAAGAACACTTTGCTGTTCTCGTTTTTTCATAGCTTGTCCTCATGCCATTCTGTAAATCACTGGACATCTTCACCGTGGGAGGTTCGGGAGATGGGTCCATCACCAACAGTGCCTGGGAAACCTTTCAGAGATACCGATGTCTGGAGAACAGCCGAAGCGTTGTGAAAACGCCAATGACTGATGTTTGCAGAAACATAATCTTTAGCATTTCCGCCCTGTTACACCAGACAGGCTTGGGTAGGTATGACTGCAGCTGCTCCTGCTCCCTTCTTGAGAGCCAAGAGCACACTTGGCATCATGAGGTATGTTGGAAGGCATGTCCTGTGGCTCTATCAGCACAAAGAAAATAGTGTCTCAACAATAGTCTGTCTTTATTTATTTTTAAAGAATATTTCAGTGATAGAGCACCATTGCCAATACAATCAATATTCAAGAAATATACAACAGGCGACTAGGTCAAAAGTCCATGAGGATGGACTCAGAGGAGCAGCATAGAACTGAAATGTGGTTTTCTCTTTCAAAGAGAAAACCCCCAGACCAGCCCCCAGAGGTCACTGGGCTCTTGTCTTAAGGTCCTGTGATATTAAGCTTGGGAGGCGAGGGGAGAAAACCTTAATGGCCTCTTCCTAAAGAAGCTGCTCGTATCTGCCACCTCTTTCCCCTGTTGCTTCCATAGGGGTGAGATTGTTTTCTGTGGGAATTCTGAATAAGCCCTAGGTAGTAAAGGAGGAAGGGTCAGGGAGAGCCCAAGGGAAGGGACGGGCCAGTTCAGAGCCAGGTATGACAAAGTGCCCTCGTTCCTGGGCGGTAGCAGCTGTTCTGTGTCACAGGTTCTGGCCTCTTTTTCCCCTGCAGCTTGTGAGTGTGACCTTCAGGGCTCATTAAGCTCCGTCTGTGACCCCAACGGAGGCCAGTGCCAGTGCCGGCCAAACGTGGTTGGGAGAACCTGCGACAGATGTGCTCCTGGAAACTTTGGCTTCGGCCCCAGTGGATGCAAACGTAGGTTAATCAGAATTGTAAAGTACTCATTCAGATGACCTGTAACATACTGGTGTGGTTTCCATAGCTTCAGAAGGCAATGCCTCACTCTGGACCTTGATCACATGAACCCATGAGCATCCTGACCTGGACGCAAGGGTGCTTATCTAAGGGGTGTGTCTGCCTTTAATGAGTCTCAAGGTGGTTCCTTGGTTGCCTGTCTCTGCAGCTTGTGAGTGCCATCTGCAAGGATCCGTAAATGCTTTCTGCGACCCCATCACTGGCCAGTGCCACTGTTTCCAGGGAGTGTACACTCGGCAGTGTGACCGGTGCTTACCTGGGTACTGGGGCTTTCCGAGTTGCCAGCCCTGCCAGTGCAACGGCCACACTGATGACTGTGACTCGGCGACAGGGGAGTGCTTGAGCTGCCAGGACTACACCACAGGCCATAACTGTGAAAGGTACGTGGAGGAAGCCTCTTGAAAGTAAAGGGAATGAAATCCTTTTTGGCTGAGCAAACAGGGTCTTAGAGAAACCACAGAATGGATCTCTACCACGGTCCAGATGGCTCAGTCATTTCTGACCACTTCAGTACTTTCTAGGAACTCATGCATCTAATACATATTTAGTTTACACCTTCCATGTGCCAGGCATTGTTCTGGGGCTGTGGGTGTGTCAGAGAACACATCCGACATGAATCTGCCCTCTTGGAGAGCCACCCTACAGACTGCCGTAGACTTGTGCGGACATCGTCTCTCTGTCTCAGCAGGTTCTGGCGTAGGATGAGGTGTGTGAGATGTTAATGCCTGATTTCGGTCAACACAGAAACCCAGTCCAAGTGGGGTTAGTCATTTTAAATAGCTTTTTTTGAAACATTTTATGTAGCTAGTTTCCAGTAGATCACAGAAAACTTGCAAAAGTAGATCTGCTCTCCAGTTAGCAGATGTGAATTGGATAATTGGTTAGCAGATGTGAATGTGGATGCAAAGCACTGCACTGGATACACTAAGAATAAGACATAGAATGTGCTTCTAATAATATCGCAGCCCTGCTCAGTCAATAAGAAATAGTCCATATGAGACAATGACATGCTGACTTATATTGTTCACCACTAATTAAGAAAGGCAGATATGCTATTAGAACCTGCTTTTTTTGGAGTACTAATATCCCACCTTCCATGTTAAATTTTTCTCTTTTAATGTTCATCTAGTCTTTGTGTTAAAAATTTTAGCAAGTTGCTTCAGTCAGTGCAAAAGTTGCTCATCGGAAGAAAGAGAAGTTGTGAGCAAAAATGAATATGCAGTTAATTTGGGGCATGAAGACGTTCGTGAAGGCCGATGTGTGGTCTCGGCTCCGTGCTGGAGGGCATTCGCGGGTCTGCAGGTTCCAGTGATCGCTCCTTTGAGTAAAAATTATTCCCTCCAACCACAAAACTGTATTTAAAAGACTACAAGGAAACAGTTAATACCAGATTGAGAGGAAGAAATTAGTATATTGGTGTCATCCTTGTTTTCTGCATTAAGTTCTCTATTGTTCTTCCAATGAGAGATGGAAAATAAGATAAAAAGAGACAGATGAGAAAATCAAATTAAAAAGGGGCACATAGTAAACAAAGGTGGTTGTTCACATGCTGATTTGAGATCAGCACACTCGGCAATGTCTTTGCAAGAACATTCCATGAGAATGGCTTCGTTGGTATTTCTGACTGTTCTTGGATTTTACTTGTAAAGCACTTTGATTTATTGCCGGAGAGGGTGTGGGAGGAGGGAAGACATTTAGCCCTAGTTTGGATGACAAAACTTTATTAAAGTGTTTGGAATTCTGCTGTCTAGTTTGAGCCAATTCCTCATCATTCTTTTCCTTTTTCCAAGATAATTAGTATCAATCCCATGAATTTAAAAAGAAGCTCTAGGCTCAGATTGTTCCTGCAGTGGGAAGCAGAGGGGAAGGCAGGAAGTGAACACTCAATTTCTGTCATGATGTATTTGGATTTATTTCACTAAGAAAACTTTCTCAAAAACCATTGTAGGAAATTGCTTCATCACCACCAATTCCCCCAGCGCATGATTAATTTGCTCTGAACAACTTTTCCCTCCTATTTCTTCATCCTTCCCCACACCCACTTGAAAAATATTACCTCTGCCTCAGAAAAGGGGGCAAAAACATGAAAAGCAAACTGAATTGGAAATTCTTAGACCTGAGTTCCAGGCTCAGTTTTGCTTCAGACCTGCTTTATTACCTTGGGGGAGTTCTCTCACCTCTCCAAGTATCCAACACCCTGTGAGTAGAATAACTGAGTTGGATTAGATGGTCTTCAAATTCCTTCAAGCTCTTGTGTTACAGGAAGTTTAAAAGTAATCTAGGTATCATTCACGTTGAGAAGTAGTATGTGAAAGAATTCCTTGCCAAAAGTCAGGAGGCTAGATTCAAACCCTGGCTCATCGCTAACGAGTGTGTAAGCCTTCCTTGCAAATCACTTAACCTCCATGGGTTCCCTAGCTGTGAGGAGAGGAAGGAGAGGAGATGTACCTGCCGGGTTTGGGACTTGATAAAAAACACCCCTCGTCCCTACCTAAGTGTGAAACCACCTGAGAGACGCAAGAGTGATATAGCCAGAGAGCATCCTCATCAGCTCTATTTCTGGTACAGGCTAAATTACAGAACACACCACCACGGGCTTGCTGACAGGTCAGCCTCTTAGGCAGAGGCAGAGACAGACAACCCCAAGCTCTCCCCCGCTCCCCCGACCCCAGACTCTTTAATGCAAAGAGGGAGCCAACTGGAATGCTCTGGGCAGGCAGCTGATGGGACAGTAGGGTGCACATGGGGAGACATACCTCTTCCTCTAGGGAGGAGTGACAGAGGGTCCAGGTGAGGCCAGGGGTGTAATCCTGATGCAGTGGCCCTACAAGTGTGATCTCCAGACCAGCAGCATCAGCATTACCTGGGACCACCTAAATGAGAAACGGGAGAAGCCCAACAATCTGATTTGTAATGAGCCCTTTCAGGGCAGAGCATAACGTCTGGCTAGAGCTAATGTCTGAGAACCACTGCTCCAACGGGAAGTGCCCCATGTGGATACCCAAGGAACAGGGAATGAGTGTTCCCAAACAGAGAACACAGTTTCCAAGACTTTTTCTTGTAGCGGGTTTCTTGCAAGTCTGGTTCACGGCCCTCTCTCTTTTGTGGTGGATGTAGGTGCTTGGCTGGTTACTATGGTGATCCCATCATTGGGTCAGGAGATCACTGCCGCCCTTGTCCTTGCCCAGATGGTCCCGACAGTGGACGCCAGTTTGCCAGTGGCTGCTATCAAGACCCTGTTACTTTACAGCTTGCGTGCGTCTGTAATCCTGGGTACATTGGTAAGTAGTGTTGAGACTCTGGGAGAAAAAGAGTCTTTATTATGAGTTAGTTGTTAATGAAGGAAATAGATGAAGACTGAGCCAGTTTAGTTTCCTTTTTATTTATTTATTTTTAAAGATTTTTGTTTGTTTTTAGTTTCATTTTTATAATTCTTAATTAAAAGTGAAAGGATCTAAAAAGATGCTCTTTTTCTTGTTTGGTATGTGGAGCGGGAGTCAATTCTTGAGTCTTTATGATAATAATGTTACAATATAGAGCAGAAGAGCAAGCTCATTTGAACCCATAAAGGAATCCCTGTGAACACTTAATAAGCAGTAGAAATTTTAATTTCCATTTGACTTCTTATTATCCAGCTTCTAGCAGAAGAGTCTCAAAGTAGTGAAGTGGCCACTGGACAAAAGGAAGAAAGAATATCATGTAGGGGGTCCCCAGGCAACTGAATTGGTCAGCGCTAGATACGTTCTTCTTGTCTGTTATACTTATGTTATCTGTCAACACTCGAGGAGTGTAGCAAGTTGTGAAAATAAACTCCCTTTTATTTCACACTCGATACCACTCTTTCAAATACTAGATATGCTTATCTGCATCTCAGTAAACATCTGCCTTCAGTTTTGGAGTTCCTCAGGGAATTTGGGATCATGAAGGACCCCATTTTGGGAGTTGCTCAGGCAGGGGCAGTGATATTTCAGTTAATATAATCCCTGGATTAAGATTTACCACCAAGCTAAGTTTTACTC
Source organism: Macrotus californicus (assembly GCA_007922815.1). Classification (NCBI taxonomy): domain Eukaryota; kingdom Metazoa; phylum Chordata; class Mammalia; order Chiroptera; family Phyllostomidae; genus Macrotus; species Macrotus californicus. Next base: position 52,664 of record VMDR010004235.1, read on the forward strand.
TGTTAGATCATTAACTTAGCTCCTAATTTGCTTCACCCGTGTGTGATTCGAGGCTCCATGTCCCATGTGCTGGACCTGCCACCGCCATCCTTTCCCACTGTGGCCTCTGAGCCAGGCTGCAGCAGTGTCACAGGTGACAAAATACTTCTTTCCCTCACAACTAGAAGCTGGTTTTCCCCCCTGAAGGTGTGGCCACCCCAGGCTGGGTAACTAGTGTGGTGAGGAGCACAGCCTGGGCTGACTCTCCGCAGGAATGTGGATGGGCTAGACCTTTCTGTCAGCACACTAAAGGTATTTATTGTGCTTGCTCTCTCATTGGACAATAGGTTCCAGGTGCGATGACTGTGCCCCAGGCTTCTTTGGCAATCCCTCTGATGTTGGGGGCACATGTCAGCCTTGCCACTGTCACCACAACATTGACACAACAGACCCAGAAGCCTGTGACAAGGAGACTGGGAGGTGCCTCAAGTGCCTGTACCACACGGAAGGGGAGCGCTGCCAGCTCTGCCGGTTTGGTTACTACGGCGACGCCCTCCAGCAGGACTGTCGCAGTAAGACGCACGTTCATTTTGCCACCTCATTAGAATGGTTTCCATTTGCTTCTTCATTGGGGGATTTCATTCTTCTGGTATTTACTTCCTTTGGGAGTATACTTGTCACTTGTCCAGAGAGGTAAAATTTCACTTTTAACAAAAGAAGGATGAGAGTGATTTTTTTTTCTTTATATCCTCATTTTCTAGCAGAACTGAAGTCTCAAGCCATGACTCAGTGCCTAAGAGAGAAAACCAAAGGAAAAAATATGTAGCTGTCTCCATAATAGATGCTATCCAATGAAGTATATTGATTTTATGCAGGTTCTACCCAGGAACCTGCTGATTGGCTAGGATGTGTAGATCCTGGATACCCACTCTGGTCCACACATTTTCTCTGCCATTGATGGATTGGAAAATAAAGAACCATCTTTAAAGTATCTCTTTCAGAACCCCTTATTTTTCTCTTAGCAAAAGATCCAGCACTTCCCCCTGCTTCTGCTGCACAGCCCCGGGCCCCACTTTGTGTACACAAACATGTATGGAATGTTGAAGACTAGCAGGACTGGATTCCTTCAGCCTTACTAGCTTACAGGGCTTGTACCTGCTCTGTCTGACACGTCCATTACCGCTGTTCCCTGCCAAGAGTTTGAAATCATTAGGTATCTCAATTCCCACGGTGTATTTTTTATTATTTACAGTTAAATCCTCAACTTTGCAGTGATTCACCAGCAGCTTATTAAATCTGCATATTTTGAAAATACTGCTAGACAGAGTGTGTCCTTGTGCATGTCTGCCTGGGAAATGTCAGGACATCATCAGAACTTCTGGAGAACAATAGTTGTAGATTTTTTTAAATAGCCTCTGTTCCTTTCCCTACTTATTTGCATTTCCAGGTTGAATTTGCAGTGAAAGTCTTAGCCCTTGGGGTGTAGATAGCTAAATCTTGCATTGCCTGTGTATTTTATGAGTGCGACTCTGTAAGTACCTGTGGCCGTGCTCTTTTTCAGAGTGTGTCTGCAACTCCCTGGGCACCGTGCAGGAGCACTGTAACGGCTCTGATTGCCAGTGCAACAAAGCCACGGGCCAGTGTTTGTGTCTTCCTAATGTGGTCGGGCAGAACTGCGACCGCTGTGCACCCAACACCTGGCAGCTGGCCAGCGGGACGGGGTGTGACCCATGTGACTGCGATGCTACTCATTCCTTCGGGCCATCTTGTAATGAGGTGAGGTGCTGTAGCTGGGGTGAGGCCATCATGGCATAAGGAAAGATGCCTTTATGAGTTCAGGTGACAGCTATTTGATGCCTAGGTCCCAGTTAGAGAGAGCAAGGTACCTTCTCCTGTGGTCACAGTCTTTCTTACCACAGGGCACACAGCTTGGCAAACACAGCAGAGACCAGATGTCAGCCATCACTTGTGCCCTCAGCTGGGACATAACCAGGCATGGAGGCCCCATCTGATGCAACCATAGCCTCTTAATACAGGGCCCCACCTGCAGACTCACATTAGAATGGACTGGAGAGTGCAGTTTCTCTCCAGTCCCCGGCTGCTGACTCAGACTGTTTTCTTGGTCACACAGCTTGAAAGGATCCAAACCGCCATATGCAACATTGTCAGACGTACTCATGTTTCCTGACACAGACTCAGAGGGAAGGGCTCCCACAGGAGGGGAGACCTAAGTGGCCTGGGAATGACCAGTGAGGAAACACGTGACTAGAGTGTAACAGGCCCTGGGCCTCTCCAGAACCTGTTGCGGCAGAGCAGTTAGCCCTCAGCACCCAGGGAGGAAGTAAGAATCCCTTCTCGTCAGGCTGTGGAGGTCTTCTCAGGCAAACAGCCCAGTCCGCTTCCCCTAACCAGCAGCCGAGAAAGCAAGTGCAGCGGGCTTCTGCCCTGCAGCCCATTGACCTAGATCTGTTTTCTGGCTGCAGTTCACGGGGCAGTGCCAGTGCATGCCTGGCTTTGGGGGCCGCACCTGCAGCGAGTGCCAGGAGCTCTTCTGGGGAGACCCCAACGTGGAGTGCCGAGGTAAGAGATCTTTGTAAACTCTAAAGTACAGGACAAATTAATTTGGCTATAAAAACTCTATGCTTAATGACAAAAGAAATTCACGCTCATTGTGTTTACAAAGCTAACAGTCTAGTCCCATAGAATTGTGGGTAGTAAAAAGTGGACCTGCTCTATTCTTCAGGATAATATCTGTTTGTCTCTGTTCAAGCACACATATGTACCACAAATACATACAAAATTGCTTTTTAAATGCTTTTTAAAAATATCTTTATTGTATTTTTTCCATTACCATTTAGTCCCCTTATACTCCTCCGTCCCCTAGGAGTCACCACACTGTTGTCCATGTCTGTGAGTCCTTTTCTCTTTTGCTCAATCCCTCCACCCTCTAACCACTAGCTGTCATCCTGCTCTCCATCTATGGAGTCTGTCCCCATTTTCCTTATTAGTTCGGTCTGTTTATTAGGTTCTACATATGAGTGAAATCATACGGTATCTGTCTTTCTCTGACTGCCTTATTTCACTTAGCATAATGTTCTCCAGGTCCATCCATGCTGTCACAAAGAGTAAAATTTTATTTTTTACAGCCAAGTAGTATTCCACTATGTAAGTGTCCCACAGTTGTTTTATCCACACATCTACTGATGGACACTTGGGTTGCTTCCATATCTTGGGGATTATAAACAACGCTGCAATGAGCATAGAGGTGATTATGTTCTTTCGAATTAGTGTTTTGGGTTCCTTTGAATATATTCCCATAAGGGGGATCACTGGGTTAAAAGGCAGGTCCATTTTTAATTTTTTGAGGTATCTGCATACTGTTTTCCACAGTGGCTGCACCAGTGGGCATTCCCACCAACAGTGCAAAAGGGTTCCTCTTTCTCCATATCCTCGCAAATACTTACCATTTGTTGACTTATTGATGATAGACATTCTGGCAGGTGTGAGGTGACACCTCATTGTGGTTCGAATTTGCATTTCTCTGATGATTAATGATGTTGAGCATCTTTTCATATGTCTGTGGACCATCTGTTTATCTTCTCTGGAGAAATGTCTATTCAGGTCCTTTGCCCATTTTTTAACTGAGTTGTTGTTAACCAAAATGGGCTTATATTAACCATGTATTTTGGTAAATTGATTAGTTCCTCCTGAGAAAAGTATTGTGCAACCAGCTCCCTTGTCAGCACGTGCCCAGCTAAGCAGCTGTGGTAGTGAGATGGTTTGATCGCAGCGTGTCAGGTAGACTCTGCTGACAGTTAAAACCCTCTCAGCGTTTGCACTCGGTGAGATGTCCCACGAGTGGGAGCGGAGGACGTGGTCATAGCGCCCAGAGGATTGTTTAATTCTTACGCTGTTACAGTCTTTTTTTGATCTGCCAGATTACTTTGAGGATCTTAAAAACATTTACAGAAAAAATTTTAATAGGTTGTATCTTTTATTTTTTCCTATTCTTTCTTTCCTATTTGGGTTTTTTTTCTTGTGCTTTAAGTTTATAACTATAGATAAATATCTTCTGTAGTTTCATATTTGTTTTTTGATATATTTTCTTTCTTACATATCTGAAATTCTAGATCCCTGTGGACTTTAAATTTAAAATGGCCTTTTCCTTTTGAGGGTACAACTGTAGTGAGAACCAATACAGATCTTCAAGGTAGGAGTGTACTCAGTTATCTCCTAGTAAAGGTCAGAAAGGTAGATACTATGAGTTCTTTAAGTCAACCAACTATTCCTTAACAGCAAGAAAATTTCAAACAGTGGACAAGACCAGAACAAAAGGCATATAGTTTGTTGTTCCAATTGAGGCTTAGCCAGAAGGATTTGGACCAGTATGTTAGATTAGGTTAAGGTTTGTTCCACAGAGGAGATGGTGTTTGCTGTGACAACAAACGGGTGCTTTTTCATTTTTCAATGCTCAGAGCAGATATTGGTTCCTAATGGGAGCTGATTTTTCCACATCCATTTGATGGTCCAGGACATGCTGTGCACCACTTGCACAAGATGTCCTCTGCAAAGAAAATCGTGCTTGAAATCTGGTTTCTCCTGAGTTCTAAACACTACTCTGTTAAATCCCTCCATCTCGTAATGCCCTTAATGTCCCCAGGGGCTTGATTTTTCTCCAGATAATGGCTCTGTCATTGCTTATAGCCTGATTCTCTTAGCATGTGTCACTGGGAAAATAGCTTTGGCTGCCAAAGCTTTCTGACCTTTTGCTCCATCTAAGCTTAGTCAGTATGAGAAACGTGTTACCAAGAGCCAGAGTCAATCAGAGAGTTGTTCTTTAGTGCTCAGAACGTTACCCTCCCGAACTTTACCCTTCTATCTCTTCTCTTTAAACTTTTGGCACTGAATTTGCCAGAGAAATTGTGGCTTATAGGAACAGTATCAATTTCTTTGGGTCAAAAGTTGATCATGTTTTAGAAATTTTGCAGAGTGAAATCCATGACATCGGTGTTTGCCAAATTCTTTGTTTTACCCCAAAGAAAGACCAGTTCACTACAAAAGAAACTCTTGGGACCTAAATGCTTGTGACACCCTGTGGGAGAAGATCGCAGTTGACAAGACACCCAGAGAGGGTGAGAACTGGTTTGAGCTAACACTGGGCAGTCATCACCAGCGGTAGAGCCTCGGACACACAGGTGGCAGTAGGAGCAGGACCAGTGTGATCTGGTGAGGACAGGGACACAAGTGCAGAAGCAGGTGGAGCTCGGGGCTCTCGATGCACTGGAGTATGGTCACAGATGGAAATGGGATGACAAAAACTTGAAGGGGTTGGGCCCAACGATTAGCAGGGACAAGAGGAGGTGTCATCTGAAATTTAATGGAACTGTGGGAAAAGAAGGTGACCACTTTTCTCTAATTACATAATTAATTACCAAACAGTCTTCAGTTTTAAATCTTGTAGTGGAACAGGGCACACATTTAGACTTTCTGGTGCCACCTCATTAACAATAACCTTATAGAAAGACTTAGGTCATAGCTAAGAATTCTCCTTATGGAAAAACATGTAGTATGTAAAAGACAAATGAGCAGAGTCTCAAACTTACAAACCGTTGAATGTCCCTATTGTCCAGGCGGGCTGAGGCCCTTGGCCAGTCGTGCCAAGTCTGAACAAGCCCACTACTGTGCGAGGGTACAGAGAGAGTCCCACCCGCCCACTGCTCAACATGCCAGAGAAAATCTCAGCTTGGAGCTCTGCGTCGTGCCCCTCAGGAGTCAAAGGGTCACATGAGGAATCTCTCTGTTGACTCATAGATAGCAAAGAGCCTCTGGCTCTGGGGAAAGGCCAGTGTCTCTTAAGTCCAGGTATACTGGAAGTGTGAGGCATAGGTGGGAAGCTCTGGGGAGTGGCCACCATGCTTGTTTCTCATTCGAAGTTGTTTTAGTAGAAAAATTAAGTCCATTTCTTTGTTCAGACATAGATTTTTAGAATGCTTGTGTTTTTTTTCTCAGCCTGGGATTCATTTAGAGCCACTTTATTCTTTATTGTCAGTGTGACTCAGGAAATCAGATTTAATTTGGTTCTTTAGAGAACCACCAACATTCTTGTCAGTAGAGGAAAGGCTTGTGTTACATAATCCTAATCCGGAAGATGACCCCTGAAGTGCTGGGCTAGGCCAGAGGTAGGCACATCATGGCCATGTGTCAAATCCAGTTCACTGTCTGTGTCAGGAAAGCTTCACTGGACATAGCTGTGCCTGTTGGTTACATATTGTCCAGGATGTCTTCACGCTACAGTGCCAGAGTTGAATAGTGTGACAGAGACCATACAGCCTGCAAAGCCTAAATATTTACCTTCTAGGCCTTTATAGAAAAAGTGCTGACCTCTGGACCAGACAGCCAGCTCATTTCTGCCGGTGAAATCATAATCACTCTCTAACTTTCATTCCCAAACCGAAGTACTATTATTACTGAGGCCAAAAAAAAAAGTAGGGCTGAGGGAGGCAGAAGATGTGAAGAAAAACACAATCACATTTGAGAGATTTGAAAGTATTTAGCCCTGGCCCATGTGGCCCAGTTGGCTGGTGTGTCGTTCCGTGACTGAAAAGGGTACGTACAGTGACGTGATGGCAGAAGGCAGGAGATAAGCGGAGAACTTCTCACCTTCCAGGAGAGGCAGGACCGGCGGGAACTGGAGTCGTCTGACGAGGTTTCATAGAAAAGGTTAGCTCTGGTGGTCATTTACAGAGAATTTGCCATGTGTGGAGCACTTTGGGGGATATTCTGTACATAGTCCTGATTCTGTCTTTACAACAAACAACCTGTAAGTATAATCTCCACTTCATATTTGAGAACTCTCAGACTCAGGAAGGGTGAACGACTTGCCCAAAGACAAACACAAGTAAGGACCTGCTGGGTCCTCGATGTCAGTGACATTTAGGGAGAAGGAGTCACTGTGCTGGCTAAGTTAGGACAGTAAGGACAACATGTACCAACAAGACTGGGGCAGGTGGGGGTGGGGGGGAAGTGGGGAGTGCCCTCAGGAAACAAACTGTCCTACTGGAGAGTTATGGAGAGATTCGGTCTCACCAGATTGTGTAAAGCCCTCAATGCCAAGCCATTGAGGATGGGCTTTCTTCAGGGGGCAAAGGTGGTCTGCAGAAGGACAGGGACGGATATGAAGAAGGCAGAACAATTGCACCTACTGACAAAGAGGCACATTGGCTGTTTCTCATTCTGGCATTGACTTCCGAGTGTTTTCTTCCAGGCCTCAGTATCTATAAAATGGTGCAGTATTCTTCATTTGCCTAGCATTCAGACATCCTGTTGTAAATGATGAGGAAACTTAATAAAAGTAGAGTAAACCTACTGACCACATAACCAAAAATGTATTTACAGATAAAGGTAGAATTCTTATAGCTCATTAAAATGATTATCTCATTTTAAAGTGATATTCTTCATCTTTATGATTTGTTCATCTTTGAATATACACTCTCCTTATTTCCAAGAGAAAGGTTTTTATCTTCTGCCCAATAATCCCATTTCTTAAAGCAAGGTAAGCTACAGGCCCACCTGGACTCCTATCCCTTTCCCTTAAGGAGGAGAAAATCCATTGGACCTCGTCGGAGGTGGCCTGCACAGTTAGCTTACAATGTTATAGATCCCAGTGAATGTGAGAGATGATTGGAGAATTTCCCTCATAATTTTAGTGTCTGTGATGCTTTAAATTGGCAGGTGAGAACCGACATTTCTGCTTCAAGTACTCTTGGGGAATCTGTTTACAAGGTCATAAACGTGGGCCTTCTAGGGCTTGCCTCCCAGGTGACCTCCTTGGAGAAGCAATTCTGGAAACTCAATAAGCAGGGAAGGAAGCACACGTCCACAGGAGTTCTAGTAGGTTCCCAGCTCCAGCTGGAAATTGAAACCGTATGCGTGTTACGGGAGGCATTTGGTATCCTTCCAGAGAGAGTTCAGGATCAACTTTTTCAATGATGAAACTGCATCTGTGAGCCATCTGTGAAATTTGACTCTACTTTCAGCTGAAGGAAAGAAATGTTGGTCAGGTCTGCTGAACTGGTCCTTGTCTTCTGGAGATAGCTGAATTTCTGCCGGTCCTTCAGAATACTGGTCTTAAAGGGACAAGGGACAGGATCCAGAGATCATCAGGGATAAGAATAGGTGTCATCCAAAATTAAATTAGATGGAGCTGCGGGAAAAGAACATGGCCGCTTTTCTCAAATTACATAGTTAATTGCCAAATATGTCTTCAATTGCAAATCTTTGCATTGAAATGGTTTGTTGGGGAGCAGAATTTTAGACTTTCTGGTATTACCTTGCTAATAGTATGCGTATAGAAAGACTTAGGTCATAGCCAAGTATTCTTCTTATGGAAAAAATGTGCTTATGTAAAGACAAATGAGGAAAACCTTAATGGGAGTGCTCTTGCCTTTTAAATCCTACACTTCAGGGCCAGTATTTTCCTCCTCAAAGATACCCATGACAGAATGAGAGCAAGACATGCCTTTACCAGTGAAATAAATGAAAAATTATTAGAGAAAGTAAAAACAAAGTCTACATAGGCATGTGCTCTTGCCCCAAGCATGAATCCAGTAAAAAGCCTCTTTAGGACTGAACTAAAGTGTACCCATGCATTACCTACGAAAAAGAAATAATTTTGTTAGCAAACTAAAAACAGGTGCAAGCATCTGCCTCAGTTGTCCCAAGTCTACAGGGGATGGTAAAGTAGGCACGGGCCCACTGGGACACCTAGACCCCACATAGGCCACCCACGGGCGCCTGCTGGACAGGAGCAGACTGAGAATCTGATGGATGCCAGTGGCATCATTAAGGACCCCTACTTAAATAGGTCCTTAGGTTTGTGCATCGACCTCTGCTGTGAAGTTCCAAAGTCACGACTCTGCTCCAGCTCCACACACCCTCTCTCACCCCTGCACACACACATTACCATGTAAGAGGAGGGCTGGAACAGCTGGGCAGATAACACAGACAGCGCTCCTCAAAACGGGGTCTAGTGCCCCTTCACAGCAGCCTCACCTGGCGACTGTTAATCAGCTTCTCAGGCCCCCTCCCAACCTGCTGATTCCAAGTTTGGGGGTGGAGGTGTGGTGAGTCTGATAAATGCCTAAATTTGACAGGCTAGGACCTAGATGACCCAGGTAACTTTAGCTTTTTTGGAAGGTGACTGAATTTTACCAGATAGTGTGGAAATCCATTGTAAAGTCTAAACAGCATAAGTGTTCAGACACAGTGTCATCTAAGTGCTTCCTCTTTTCCTGATCTCAGGAACGGATGAAGGCACTGGCCTTCCCAAGCCTCCCTCATCGAGTCTCTGGGCTGTCACCAGGTACTCCACTAGAAAAAGACTTCACAGTCAAATGCGTTTGGGATGTGACTGGGGAAAAAAATAAAGAAACGTGAAGCAGTGTTTTCCTGGGCACCTCCTCTGCCTCTTTAGCATGCTGATGTTTGTTTTGAATCTTCAAGTGGAGGATGCAGGGTTTCCTGAACCCCCTGATTCAGGAACCCTTATTTTTGGGAAAATCTCCTAGAACAAATGGTCTAGGGAACACACTTGAAGTTACCTCCAGCTCACCTAAGCTGCTTCATGATTCAAGGGAATGCCCCAAAATAACATTGGAAAGATGGCATGCCTGTTGTACATGAAAATAAAACAACATTCTTTTTTTAAAAAAATA